>JAAKBH010000084.1:0-190000 GCA_019776075.1 Amaranthus palmeri
GTGAGACGATCCTAAACTTAAATAAAGAATTTGTCTACAACAATTTGAGCAGTCGAGGTTAATATTCGATCAACTTACATTATAGCGTCTCACGATAAGACTGTCTTAATAAATAATTTGTCTACAACAATTTGTCCTTAGCTTCATATCAGAGGGGTCTTTGAGGGTGTGCGAGGTGATCGACCGCACAGGGCCTCTCTTTCTCTAGTATATGAAAAAGTTAATCACAAAAAAGAAATTTGTTAAATTTATTAATAAAATAAATATATCATACAATTTAATAATTTTGATGTAAATTATAAAAATGGCAGTTTAACAAAATGTTGCCATGTGTAATTTTTTTATTGGCTAAATGTTTATTGGTAGAGATTTTGCATTATTTGTTATTTATTGCCTAATATAATTTTGCGCAGATTAAAGGATGATTGACTATGATTTTAGCAATATAATCAATTTGCACATTTAAAACATGATTGCCATTTATATTTCCTTTTTTACTGGTTGAGACAAATTTGGCCTGATTGTTTTGTTGACTGATATTTACTGGCTGGACGAATTTGCACAAATTGATTGATAATTGATAAACACTTGCATTAATTAAAATCATACAAGAAAATTATACATGTCATCCTTATAAAAGTCTCGCTATATGAAAAAATTTCATTGGTTGATGTTTAATTATTCTTGCTTTTATTGAGATATAAAAAATAAATTATTGATTAAATTTTATCGGATGCTGTAAATTTACCATTTTTAAAAATAAATAATTTAAATATTTTTATAAAACTAAGAGGCTACAACATTTTGTTGCATCAAATAATATAAACAACGCCATATATATTTTAGCAATTATTATTTCATATTTAATATATATAATGTGTTTATTATTACGATTCTTAGATATTATGTTTTTATATATTTTCATACTAAGAAATCCGTGCATTGTACGGGGTCTTATACTAGTTTGCTATAATTAAGACGCAAAATATTAATTTTGCACAGGGCCTCCAAATTGGTCAAGACGGCTCTGCTTCATATTTGGGCTTTTAGGTAGAGAAACGTGAAGAAAACCCTAAATAAGTATGCTTGATCAACAATTAACCGACCTATCTTTTGTTTAACCTCTTGAAACATTTAAACTCGCTTCTCACACTTTTGCAAATCTCAATTAATCAACTTCAACTTTGCATTCATCAATTAATCTTGACTTCGAATTTGCAACCTATTACGAATTCATATTCCTACCGCCGAAGGTACTCTTTTTATGTTTCTTTCAATATTTTTGATTTCCGATTTCGTTTTTTTATGGATTTTTTTTTTTGCTGTTTGATTACTGCGATCGTTTCATCATTATCGACGATTATTATTTCCGATTTCCGAAATACTTATTCCGATCACAGTAATTTTAGTTTGAATGTTGGTAATCTTGCAAAATGTTCGAGTTTTATTTGGTATTTTGAATGAAATTGTTTTTAATATTCGCTTTTTGGTTATTGGATTTAACTCGATTTTGCAGTGTTGTTACGAGCATGATTTTAGTTTGATTATTGAAATTGTCTCAAATTATTAGCATTTTTTATTGTTAATTTGTATTTTTTGATATTGTTGTTTTTACGTTTGCTGTTTGATTTTTATGGAATTATTTCGACTTTAGCATGATTTTAGTTTGATTATTGGAATTCTCACAAATTTTTGGCGTCTTTAAATGTTAATTTGTATGATATAGATTTAATTTTTTTGTTTGATTATTGGTATTATTACGATTATGTTTTTTAAGTATTACCGTTTTAGTATTGTATATAATTGATTGATGCATAGTTTTTGTGTGTTTAATCATGTTGTTTGTTGTTCCAGTTGATTAAATTTGATACTTTGTAACCCTAACTAAGAATAATCTTGTCATTTGTTAATGCACTCAATTGTTTTATATGTCCAGATTTAATGCGTAAAATCTTTGCAACAATCGATAATTTGTTGTTGGAAACTTTTCTTTGTTCTTTAACATCTTTACTTTTGTTTTTCAGGTTTTTATTTGTTGACAAAAAATCATGAAATTTCAGAGTGGAAGCAGGGTAGAGGTGTTGTCTGATAAAGATTCTTTAGGTGCTTGGCGATGTGCAGAAATAGTGGAAGATACTGGAGATGGTTACAGAATTAGATATCATCGAGGTGCAGGCATAGCTAAAGGCAGTGTTAAGAAGGTTTCTGCAAAAGCAATTAGGCCTTGTCCTCGACGAGTGGCGGCTTTAAAAAATTTGGGTGTTGGAGATGTTGTGGAAGTTTTAGATGATGGGTCTTGGAGGGTTTCTGTTATTCAAGAGGACATGGGAGATGATGATTATTTCATTAGTGTAATTGGATCGTTGGATGAGTTTAGAGTGAAAAACTCTAGTATTAGGGAACGACAAGAATGGAAAGAGGACAAGTGGATTCCGAACGAGAAGGTATTGCTTTAATTTCTAAATAATGCAGTGGCTCTGTATGGATCTATTTGTTGTTGTTGTTTAGCTTATCTTTATTGTTTTTTATTAATTGGTTTTTATTCCTTGAGTGTAGAGTTTTTGGGATTTGACATCTGGGATTCGCAAGAAGTCTTATGTGCAACCAAAAGGTAATTCATTGAAAAGGTCGTCCCCTGATCATGGAGTAACTTGTGAAGCTTTGTTGAAGAATGTCAAGAAACAGAAAGTAGTGGATAAAGATGTCGTGCTTGAGGCTATCCATGACAGCTATTCTTTTGTTGGAGAAGTAGATAACTCCGCTAGCCAAAAGGGAATTCAGTGTAAAGATGATGAGCAACCTACTACTAAGGTATCCATTAAATATAATCCAGTCAATAATGGAAGTCATAATGGTTTCCAATTATTGGTGAGAACCTTTGATGATGATTGTGCTAGTATAGTGTCATCTGTTGCTAGCTGTAGCATTGCTAATGCAATTTCTGATAGGTTGGTTAGTAATTCTTCTGCTAGTTGTAGCAAGGATAGTGAGTCGCTTTCTAGTGATGCTGAGTCGCATGGTTATTTGGGAGTGGAGGATGATGTGTCTGATAGTCGGTTAAAATGTAATGATGCATTAAGAGCACATGAGTTAGATTTACATTATTATCGTAGTATTCTACATTCTTTGTATGTGTCTGGTCCTTTAAGTTGGCCACAAGAGGTTGCACTCACAAATCTCCGTATGAGGCTTTGTGTTTCAAATGATGAACATTTAGTGGAGCTTAGGAGGTTAAGATCTATTGGAGATCTAGGTTTGAAATGTCATTAACGTTGAAGCTGCGTTGTTTTTTTTAAAAAAAATAGCACCTGCTTCTGTAAGTTCACCGTGCATTGTAAATGGCAGGTGTTGTGACTTGTACATGTTTACTACAGTTAATGTAGACACGAAGCATTTTAATCGGCAAAGAGATTTACTAATCTTTTATATTCTAGTTTGTTTTTATGTAGCTGCCTTTTTATTGCTTGTATCTTTTAAATAAATGACAATTACATCTTGTTTAAGAATGCATGACTTGTCATTTTCTTTGTCCTAATTTTTTTGTCTCTTGAGAATGTTATTATTAATATTGTTGTTGTTGTTGTTGTTGTTGTTGTTATTATTATTATTATAAAATAATTATTCTTGTTGTTGTTGATGCTTCATGTTCATTTTTCAGGAGTCGTTCAGACATGTAAACCTTACTGCCACAATTGATGTAGTGGTTAAATACCTCTGTTCTATGAGAGGGGCATCATGTAAGGAAACTCATGTTGGACGCTGAGCATAATTTCATTTATGCAATTTTCTTTAATAATTACAGGTAAATTAGTTAAAAATATCTCCCTATAAGGTTAGCACTTTTATCTTCATGATTGTGACTTGAATTGTGGCTATATTTGTTTAAAGTTCTCTTTTTGGGCTCGGGCTATGAAATTGTTGGTCCAATTATGCAGTGATGATGCTAATTTTTGTTAAGCATTTGCCTATCATTTGTATTATCAAGTTTTTATCATCATACCCTTTGTATCTTGCTCATAGAAAAATTACAACAAATAAAAAGTGTCTTAGCCTTAGACACACTTTCAAAACCTAAACAAATAAAAAGAGAACCAAAAAGACCTAGATAAAACAATGATATTCCTAGCCCAAGAAAGCCCAACTATGATCACTAACCTGGGGGCCAAATAAACAACTGTAGGTAAATGATTTGCTGCCACCCACTATTAGTGAACATCCACTTCATCAGCAATCCTACCCTAACCCAACACCGCCATATATATATATATCCCCTTTGGTCTCGTATTATTCATCTCGATTTGTGTTTTGAGGATGTTAACTTTTTATAGTTTTCACTATACATAGTAGGAAATTGAAGAAACTATAATCGAAGTTATATTATTGAGTGTGAATAGTCAAATGTAGCTATTATTTCTACGACTGGAAGTATTATGATATGAACCTAATTGAAATAGTTTAAGGTATAAGCTGGACCGCTGGTAGACGCCATTGAACGACAAAATCAATGACAAAGCTGAATGTCTTGTTGGTAAATTAGTTATAAATTAAAATGTATAACATGTTTTGGGATTCTTTTTTCTCCATTGGCTTTTGGTTTGTTGGCCCTTTTTTCTTTTCTAGTAAACGAAGTATTATTTGTTATCATACATTTATTACAACATTTGGACTTATCTTGCTTGTTGGAAAGTTGACATAAAGATCAACATTGTCAACTAGTTGAACAAGCTCACTGGATAACCAATTGTCATTGTTGTTACTGTAATTGTAGTTGGAGTGGTGTGCTGTGAATCTATTGCTTGTTAATGGTCTGAAGTTGGTCTTAAATTTTTGATCGTAACATTTGTTTCTATATCTTGTAAGGCTGTGTAAGCCATTGGGGAACATTTAAGACATTGGAAACTAATTTATACAATATCCCCTGTTTAGTCGTGCACCATTAAAATTTAGCTATCCTGTTTATAGTTTATACATTTCAGATTTCGCAATTGATGTGTGAAAGAATAGATCACAAGTAGTGCGCTAATGGCAAATTTGGTTTTTGCATAATGTATTAATGGTGTTGTTCTCATTTGTTATTTTTGGTGGTTCTTTTTTCTTTGGTTTTGCTGATAGAGTATCTATTGGCAGTTGAATGGAAAGCAGCATGTTTGCTCCTCAGAACTAAAGCTTCAAAGTGGCCAGGCAACTTTTTGGCAGCCAAAAACTTGAGGTCATATGATCAGGTCTTTCACTTTAATTATGGGTGTGAATTTATCTTCCCCTGAGACTGTTTTAACAGTTTGTGCAGTATAACTTATTACCTGTAGAATTAGAGGTTTTGTGGTAAAGGTAATATTTCTATGACTAAGAGGTAAGCGTTCAAACCTTTGTCTCCCTTTTCAACATAAAGTTTGGGTCTACAGTACCCACCCCACCCCACTCTCAAATTCTGACTCAACTTTTTCCACCGGCTAGAATCAAGCAATGGTGCTAATAGCTTCTGAGAGAACTTTTGATTTGTGCTGTTCTTTTGTATGTTCTTGTAAGTGTATGCAAAGAGAATCATTTGGAGTTCATGATGCTGTTGTGAATTTATGATGATATTTGCTCTGATGTCCTCTTTGAATTGCATCTAAGAGAAAGTGAGTACATTTTTAAAAAATGGTAATAATTATAGAGAATAATGATATGTGTGGATGAATTTAAAGGAGGGTTAAAAAGTATGGAAAACATTAAAAGGAAGTGGTGGACCATTATCCAAAAATAGAAATGATGCAAGTTATGTGGAACAGACCAAAATGGAAAATGATGTACTCCCTCCGTTCCTTATAATTTGCAGCATTTTCTATTTTCGTCCGTTCCACTTAAATTGCAGCATTTCTATTTTTGGAATATGACCCACCACTTTCTTTTAATCTCATCCATACATTTTAACTCTCTTTTAATTTCATCCACACAATTCATTCTTTCTCTTCATTTATTAACACTTTTTTAATTCTCACTCATTTTCTCTATGCTACTAATTCATCCGGACAGAGGGAGTATATTCAATGGGATGGAGGGAGTAATGTGGGATGAAAAATTTGCAATATATAGGAATGCTTGCATTTTCTATTTCACAAAATTACTTAATGCTGTGTTTGGAATGGAGATTTGATTTGTAAATCCAGAATTGTCTCAATTTACTTGTTTGGGAGGTCATAAAATTCAATTCTAGAATTTGGCCCAATTCCAACACAATTCCAATACTCTTAAAAATAGCCCATGGTAAAATGACAGCCCATGACCTGTAATTTGAAATTCAATCTGCCTCTCCTTCTTTCAGAAACCCTATTTTCATCTTTCACTGTCTCTTTCTAATTGCTGTAATCTCCCAATTCCAATCCAATCTGCTTCGATCCACCATTGTTGTTGGTTTTCATTGCTCCAAAGCTTTTCGTCCTTGCTTTTCAGGTATGCTCCATCTCTTACTTTCTATTTCTCTATCGAGCTCGGTACCGAGAGCACAAATATTTGCGATTAGTTGTGCTACTTTTATACTCGTTTCATAATTGTAGCTATGTTTAAGAATGGTGTTCTTTGCATTACTGTCCCTAAGATTACCAAGTTTGAGCAAAAAATTATCCACATTCCAGTCAGATCTGCTTAAATTAAGACTTTACAAATCAATTAATATTTCCCAATTTGTAATAATTGGGGGAAAGTGGTTTATTCTGAATTAATTACATCTTAAATTAGAAGTTATATTACCAAATAATACTGTATTTAAGACACAACACACAACTGATTTTCTGTGGTTGTGCAGAGGATGTAATGATGAAAATTATATATTGTTATACTTCTATGAATCGTAATTTATTGTTTCAAAATGATGATTTATTGGGATGAGTTATCGCACATTGACAAATTGAAAATAGTTTGCACGCTTTATAAGGTATTGTAATAAAATGTGTGCATCTCGTGTCTCCCCGTTGATATGCTGCATACTAGATATCTAACAAAATACGAATCTTTTGGATTAATTGTAGCTACAAAATGAAGTGCTCAATAAGAAGCATTTACTTTCACCAAATCATAGATAACCTTTAGCATTTGTGTAGAAACATCTGCCACTTCATGCTTTTTATATGGACCTATGTGATTATTTAGACATTTGAGTTCCTAGTGGCATCCCATAGAGATTGCTGATAGTAATTATAAATGTTGATAGTAATTTATACAATTTCTAAGTAATTATTAACTGCAAAATACTCCCATGTATCCTAAGTGACAAATATTGTTTTTTTTATTGGAAGACAAAAAATGTCTGATCAACTTAGTATTCAAGAATCTAGAAAACGTGCAAGGGAGAATGTGGACAAAGATAAGAAAGTTGTTATGGTGGTTGTAGGTTTTTTCATGACTGTTGTGGTGGCTTGGTTTGATTTGAGGTATGGAGTAAAGGAAATAACATGGAATCAACAAGAACGTATGCATTGACGAACAATTTGGATGGACACGTTGATGAATGATAGAATATGTAGGGAGCAATTACGTCTAGACAAACGTCGTTTTGAGAAATTGTGCAATATTTTACAATCCAAGGGTGGTTTAGTGACTATAAGATATGTTATAGTGTAAGAAATTGTTGCAATGTTTCTTCATGTTCTTGCACATGATTTAAAAAATAGAACAATACAAGCAACCTTTGCTCGCTCTGGAGAGACTATTAGTCGACAATTCCACGTAGTCCTTAAAGCACTACTCAAGCTTGGAAAGTATTATATAAAACCATGTAAACAGAGCAATTACACAAAGGATACAAAGTGGATTAGGTTTGAGGTAAGTTATAGTATTAAAAATAAATTGATATCTTACTTTCTTAGGAGGTTTGATTTGTAGTATTAACTACCATAAACCATATTAGGGCGTTGTTGGAGCTCTCGATGGGATTCATATTAAAATGACTGTGCCTACTGAGGATCGAGCTTGCTATCGAGATAGGAAGGGGGACATTAGCACCAATGTCTTAGCTGCATGTGATTCAAATCTTCGTTTTACTTACGTTTTGCCTGGTTGGGAAGGTTCTGCTTCGGATCCACGCATTCTTCGTGATGCTCTTCAAAGGCCTAATGGTTTGAAGATTCCTAGAAGTAAGACTTTATATGTGTAACAAACAACCTAATAATTTACACCAAATGTAAAATGAAATACTAATGTATGTATAATAATTATATAATGCAGATAAGTATTTTCTTGTGGATTTGGGATTTGCTAACGCTGAAGGTTTTCTAGCTTCTTATAGGGGTACGAGGTACCACTCCAACAAATTACAAAGAGCTTTTTAATTTACGACATTCTTCGGCTAGAAACACAATTGAAAGGGCTTTTGGGTTATAGATAAAGCGATGGAGTATACTTAGAGATCCAAGTTTTTTTGAGAAAAAGACTCAAATTAGAATTATTAACGCTTGTTTTATTCTCCATAACTTTTTGAGGGAAGATAGTATGGATAAAACAAGTCTTATTAATGAGGTAAATGAAGATTTACTAAATATAGAGACAATTGATGAAGAAGGTGTGGAAGATGATTACATTTTTAGTACACAATCAAGTAATGAATGGAAAGAGTTTAGAGATAATCTTGCTCAAAAGATGTATGAAGAATATCAACAGCGAAGGACACATGTTACTTGAGATTTTAGTTAGGAGATGCTATCATAGCCAAGTAGACTGTTTTTTCATGTATTGTTATTTACACTAAAGCGTTTAAAGTAGGTTGTTTTGTTGTGTACATGAAGACTTGTTTAAAATCATATGACTTTATTATTTGCACTACTATTTGTAATTGTTCGTGTGTAATTATTTCACTGCATATATTGTAATTTTTCTTTATATTGTTGGACGTGCATGTTAATGTTGATTGTCTTTGCTAAGACATACTTTTAGCATTCATCATGAAGAGGTTAGGAAAAGAGCCAATGGTACCAC
The DNA here is from genome assembly GCA_019776075.1 of Amaranthus palmeri. NCBI lineage: Eukaryota > Viridiplantae > Streptophyta > Magnoliopsida > Caryophyllales > Amaranthaceae > Amaranthus > Amaranthus palmeri. The sequence continues at coordinate 8,950 of JAAKBH010000084.1, forward strand.
AAAAACAATCAAAACGAGCTTATCTTACTTGGAACCAACAAATGGATGTTATACTTATCTCCATTTTGTTTGAGCAAATCAATGAAGGAAATAAGGGCGATGGAGAATTCAAACCACAAGCATATCAAGCTGTTGCTGATAACCTAAGGAACCAATTGGGTTTGTTGGCTACCATCGAACATGTAAAGAATCGAATCAAAGTATGGAAGAAACATTACTCAGTTATCATAGATATTCGCAATTACACCAAGTTTAAGTGGGATGATGATAAGAAGATGCTTGTTATCCCAATTGAAGACCACGAGAAATGGAATGCCTATTGTAAGGGACAATCTTATTTTTGGCACTTGCTTTTTGTATTATTTTCATTGCTTGTGACACTTTTTATAATAAATAAATAAAAGTATAAATAAGTTGTATTTTTGATCTTAATAGTATTTATCTAGTAACTTTTTTAAATAGGTCAATCCCATGGCTTCTGCTTATTGACTATATTTTGCCAAAAAAGATTTTGAACAATTATGTTTGATTATGTTACTACTGAATTCAGGAATTGCATTTCTACATTTTTGCCAAACAATGTTAGAATTTGAATTTAGAAATTGAAGATCTCATTGATTCCAAACAAATTTTAGAATTTGTAATTATGGAATTGTGATAACTAAGATTTTCCAAACAATAAATTTGAAATTGAAATTCAAAATTTAGAAATTCTAAATTGAATTCTAAGTTTTCAATTCAATTCTTGGTTCTCAAATGCTACTTAATTGTCTTAAAAGAATATATAAATTTTAGTTCCATAATATATAGGAATGCTTGCATTTTCTATCTCACAAAATTACTTAATGCTATGTTTGGAAATGAGGATTTGATTTGAAAATATAGATTTGACTCAAAATTAGTGTTTGGCAAACACTAGAATTTCAAATTTGGATTTGAGTCAAATCCATAATTGTTATCAAAATGGTTTAAAGATGAGAATTTGAAAATGACCTCCCTAACTTTGTCATTCTCAAATTCTACATTCATGATTCCATAATTGAAATCATTAATTTGAAATAAAATACTAGTTCCCAAACACAACCTAAAAGAATATATAAATCTTAGTTCACAGTAGTTGTGGTTTTTGTGGTCATTTTATTTTGTTTTGTTTTACTTGTATGGCTATTCCTCTCTCTTGAAAATAATTGTCTTAATGTAGCATAAGTGTTTTGGTTAGGATTTAAACTTGGTTAGTAAAACATATGATACATCTGCTGTTGAACAAACTGAGTTTTTATGGGCTTGTTCTTCCTTTACCGAACTCTGTGCCTTCTGCTGTTTGCTTGGATGACTCTGAACAAACAGATTGCCAAACTATGGAAGAGCAGCTTTGAATATAAATGGTGAAGGACACAAGACATTGATTACTTGTTCTGGTATTGTTTTAGTAAGTTATAGGATTTGCCAATTTATTGACCGTTTAAATTTTGGTTACAGTACAAATGATTCCCAAACGCCATACGGAAAGTAAGTTTTTTTTTTTAATCAAATGTTGAATTTTCGTATTTTCATAGCCATGATATTGTCAAGTGTTGATCAATGAGGAAAACTGGAAATCCATTTAGAACCAAAGAGTAGTGAATAGTACTGAATACTTCCTCCGTTCTGAAATACTCGCTATATTTCGATTTTGTGTACTATTCATCGATCAAGCTTATTTTACATATTGCGACTAATGTGTAACTTGTAGTGAATAGTATTGAATCATCTAATTGCATACTTTCATAATATTAAATTTTTATAGTTTTTAGATAAGTGTATTTAAGATATTAATGATCAAAATTCTGCATTGGATTGCGTGAAAAAGTGAAATGTAGCAAGTATTATGAAACGGAGGAAGTATTTTCTAGAAGACAATTACTGTGTGTTGAAAACACTAAAGAATAAGCCGTCAAAACATCAAATTCCCATTCCAATTTGATGTTTTGATTCAACTCATTGATTACTCTTAATTTGTACTTTATTCTTAATTTAAATATAAAAAAATATAATCAAGTGAGATTCTTGTTCGATTCGTTTCAATATAATCTTGTTATCTAGGAATAGATTTGTTATATATTAGAAATAACTGATTGAAAGAGAAAAAACATTGTTTCTTATATATTTTTTCCAGTGCTGGCACACCATTGACACCTAGATATGAGTGGATTTATAGTTTTTCTATTTGATACTCCCTCCATCCCTTTCTTATTGTCCACTTTCTAGTAAGCATGTAAATTAAGAAAATAGTAGTTGGTATTTTAAGTGATTATAATAATTGCAAAAGTGGTAGTGCAAAAGTGGTAGGATATTTAAGTGATTATAATAATTGAAAAGGTGGTAGGAGGAGTATTTTAAATAATATAAGTTTAGGTATTTAAGTAAAAAATCTTTGCAAAAAATAAAAAGTGGACAATTAGAATGAACTGACCAAATAAGGAAAGTAGATGATAAAAAAGAAACGAAGGGAGTATTAATCTCTAAAATGATAATATCTCATAGTACAAGTCACGAATCAATAAAATTCTTAACAATTTTATTGATTCATATAATATGGGATAAATGTCTTTTCAGAGGGGTATAGATTTTTAACAATTATTGTTGTATTTTCAACTCTTTGCATATTTTATTTACTAGGATAGAAATTCGTGCATGCACGAATTTTTAAATATGTTTATACATGAACATCTTCGATTATTGATGTTTTATAGAAGAACATGTTCCATTATTTTTGGTTGATTAATACACACCCACTGCATGGTTAACTTTAAATTTTTTTTTAAAAAAATGATTTTCCTAACACATAGAATTTAAAATGAGTTAACATTGTAAATTTTCTCATTGAAGTCATTATAGATGTTCTCCTTTCGTCCATCAGAATTAAGTGAATAGATGTGGTCACATCTCTCCTTATAATCCCACATATGTATGACCTTTGCATTAATTTTACATGTCCCTCTATCACTTTGTATTTTCTGAATGTAATTTAAGATCACAGTTATAATTGAAAATATTATTCATCAACACTGAAGCTTGAAAAAAAATGATATGAGCAAATAATCAAGTTGGTCAAATACTGTACTTATATTGTAGATTTGTAGTTCATTGCCATTGTGTTGAAAAACAATTTTTATTTTTTTTGTCAACTTATAAAATTGACGAATCGGAATTTCTTCGATTAATATTCCTGCCATTAATATAAATCATAATTTTTTATTTTCATAAAAGAATTATATTGTCTGAATTGAAATTCCTGCAATTATTTTTTTTTTGGCAAACAAAAAGCTTTTTCATTTACTAGAAAAACCACAAAGTACAACAAGGCATGGAAACTCAAACCTCTTATTTGCATCAGTGTGGAAACGAGGCCTACCTTCGAGGAACTGTTTCCTCGCGCCACTCTTCATGTGCATACGAGGAGTCCAAGGCCTAAAACAGCCGCCAAAACAAAACGACAATAAGATAAAAGCTACACAGATAAGCTTATGGAATAATCAAAATTTGATACAAGAGGCCGAAAGCTATATCAGAACAGCAACAAGCTCAAACTTAGCCCAAAAATCAGCATCTTCATCTTACAAAATAGCAACCCAATGTAGCCCCAATCCGTAATGTGCATAGTCTAGTAGCCCAATTCAGCAGCCTTCAATGTAAGACCAACAGCCCTCAAAGCATAGAACAACAGGCAAAGCAACCAGCTAATCTATACCATCAAGCAACAAGCAGCAACCTCAAATCAGCGTGTAGACTCCACAAATCAGTGGGCAGCAAAGAAACCACATACAAGATTATATCAGCAAAAGGATCCAACAAGAGCTTCAAGTCAGGGAACAGATTACCCCATCATGAACCAAAAAAGAAACAGCAAACCAAATCAGCTGTGTCAGCACATGCAGCATAATCACAGCAGCATCACCATACAGTAGCATTCAGCAGAGCCACAGCATCAGCAGCACAGTAGGGCAGTGCATTCAGCATGTAAGCTTCACAGATCAGTACTAGAGCTGTTCATGGGTGGGCTTGGGCGGGTAGTGGACCGGGTAACACTTAAAAATTCTACCTGCGGGCTCAAATTCTCAAAACCTCGCCCGCATTTGCGGGCATATTTTTTTGTCGCTACCCGCCCATTTATAAAGCGGGCGGGACCCGCAGGTAGGCGGGTATTTCTTATATAAAACATAAAAATATAAACAATATTATAAATTTAAGTTTTAGTTTTAATTAAAATAGAATACATTGTCTAAAATATCTCAAAATACTCAAATTACATGAATATTGAATATAGACGATGGAATCGGCTACGTGTTTGAACATTGATAGTCGACTACTTGAGTGCTTTGGTAGTTAAATATTGAATATAAATGGTAGAATTAGAAACTATAAAGTCTAAAAAAGCAAACCTTACGGCTAGTATTACTCTAATAAACTAAAGTTGGGTATGGTACTAATTATTAATGTCGGGTATGGGTCATTTAGTAGTACTAGTTTAATAATTAATAGAATTTAATATTTAAAAAATAATATATTAAATTAAGCGGGCGGGCGGGTGTACTAGGGATGGCAATTCAGTCTGAATCCGACCCTAGTCCGACTCGATCCGAGGAAAATAATCCGATTCGAGTCCGAGGAAAAAGTCATCCGACTCCGACTCCGACTTAGAGACGGATCGAAGTTGTACCTTATTAAAAATCCGAGACTCCGACCCGACTCCGACTCTGTAGGACATTTGACTTTGAATTTGACTTCTACACTTATATTTTGTTTCCTTTAAAACTCTAGACGTGACTGATTCAAGCTCTCTCTCATACTAGTTGTAAGTTTCGATTTTGAAAAACTACTTGGTATCTTTATTTTGATTAATGAATCAAGATACGATAAATACGTCAAATCAAAATACGAGAAAATTTTGTTAAATTATAGTAGTAGAAGGATTATTTCTCTGGTTAAAATTGAATTCAAATTGAAGTACATATTTTTTTGTTAGATTGTATTTGAAAAATATATTTTGTTAATTTTGTATGCTTTAAAATCATTAGTACAATATCATAATGATACTGTTTGATAATACTTCGAAACTGCATCCGACTCCGTTGGAGATCCGAGAGTCCGAGTGGGGGCAAACATGGAGTATGCATAATCCGACTCCGAGTGGAGGTGGACTGAAAACAAAAGTCCGACTATTATCCGGAGCAAAGTCGGAGTATATACAATCCGAGCCGAGTCCGACCCATTTCCATCCCTAGGTATACCCGTGGGTATTTTTTTTGGTGTCGCTACCCGCCCATTTTTTCGAGCCGGATGGGTCGAGCCTGGCGGATAGCCCGCTATGAACACCTCTAATCTGTACCACACATAACATAAGCAATAAGTCCAGCAATAGCTGAACAAAGAACATGGAACCAGTAGGCATCAGCCACTCCTTCCAGGCAACAACATCGTTTGTGCATAAGGACACCACAACAGCAACTCAGAAACAGTGTTGATGAAGGAGCAGCAGCAAGTACAACAGCATAACACAGGAATAGCAGTATAGCACTAGACTAACCATCATAGAAATAACAAAGCTCCAGCACACATCAACAGAATCAACAAGCATCAATATACAAGATAAACCAGCAGAAGACTAACAGATCATGTACTTTTTTTCTTTCTATCTGATGGATTCAATCTAAATTAGAATTATATATATAATTAGAAATATTGATATTTATGTGAACTAAAATTGATAATTAAAAATAGACTTTAATTTAAAAATTTTAATTTTTTCTTCATCTAAAAATAAGTCAAAATTGAAAAACTTAAGGAAATTTTACCTAGAATAATCCAATTTATTCTTAATTTTCCTACAATAATTCCACCTACTGATTAACCATGAATAATTCCGACTTTAAGGGGTATTTGTCTAGAGTAAACTTGGGTAATCCAATCTATTCTTGTCTACTCTAGTTTCTTGTGCGTCTTGTTTATTTTTTTGTTCTAAAGTTTTAGATTGTTTTACATGCATATTGGATCTATTCTGCCTTTTTCATATCACGTGGCAGGTAAATTATATCTCTATCTTCCTGGAGTCAGGAGACTCCGTTCTTTGGCCGTGCTCTTCTTTACGGGTATGAGTTACCGTCTTCCTTCCCTCCCCAGACCCTGCCCATAATTTTTTATGAGCGAGACATACTGGGTAGGATGATGATGATGATGATGATGATGATGATGATGAAACTTAGGTAACTCGGTGACCTACTATAGTAGGTAATTCACCAAAAAAGTAAATTAAAAATTAATTTAAAATTAGAGAAAAAATTTGAATTTTAAATATTTTTTTCAACATTATTTTTTTAATTTATCTTTTTTTTTTTAAAAAAATAAAACTTACGATGGCAAATCATCCGGTCACCGGGTTTACTCTAGGAAAATACGCCTCAAAGTTGGGATTATCCATGGTTAATGTTGAACATTTAGTGTATAATAATATATACTACATAATAATCCTGAGTATTTTTATCACCAAGAACTACTAAGGTAGTGGGACAATTTATAAGTCCGTTATATATCGATTAAAGCTATTATAAATAGTGGGACAATATACGTATTAATTTACGTGGTCCAAGATAGGTATTATAAGATAACACAAGAAAACAAAGGACCAAGTCAAAAGGGCTCGTCGCCGAGTCGGCGCCCATCCTAGTGGCCTCGTCGCCGAGTCGGCGCGAGGTTACTGGAAACATTGGTTTTGGTCAGAAGGTTGGCGCCGAGTCGGCGCTCCTTCAAGTTGCCTCGTCGCCGACTCGGCGCAAGGCTTCTGTGTGGGTCAGTGAGTAAGCGCCGAGTCGGCGCTCCCCCCCAGGGGCTCGTCGCCGACTCGGCTGTCAGGCTCTTCATGTGACCGTTGCTTTTCTTCCCGTTTTCTTTGTGATTAATGCCTAGGATTCTTAATCTTCACTCATAATTTCTGAGTTTAAGGCTGAGAATTAAGAGTAATCATGCCCATGAATGCCTAGAATAATTGGCATTGATGTTTGATCATCAATATGATCATTATGGGCATGATGCAAAGGCTCCTCTATTGTAGTATAAATAGAGAACCTTGGGTGATGGCATTTCTCGCACCTTTCACTACAGTTTTCTGAATTCTCTTTGTCTTTCTCTCATTTGTTTTAAGCTTGATCAAGAGAGTAATTAACTTTTGTTCAAGTGATACAATTCTCATAATTTCTATAAACACATAGTTGTTACATTACACTACCTAAGTACTAAGGTAGTGTTGGAGTTGTTTGTATCTCATTGTGGATTTCCAATTGCAAACCCAAGTACCGTTGTGGGGGAAATATCACAAAAGGAAAGTGATCACACGCCTACAACTTGTATCAAGTTTCCGGGTAACATTTGGTGTTACAAACTTATCTTCACTTTCTTTTGTGTTGTAATCTTGAGTTGTAATTTCATTTTTGTCATCTTAAGGGGTTTGAAAACAAATTCCCGTTTGTAATTTGTTTACATTATATACCACTTGTAATAATCTTTTGTGATATCTTCACCGATGGCATCAATGAAGGATTTTACTTCTAACTTTGCTAAGTTAGAGAAGTTTGTCGGCGTCGACTTTAGACGTTGGCAAAAGAAAATGATGTTCATGCTCACTACTCTCAATGTGGCTTATGTCATAAGCTCACCAAAACCGGAGGTTGCTAAGTCGGATGATCCGGAAACGGTGATTCCGGAAACGGAGATCCTTGAACAAAATCGAAAACGCTCTAAGTGGGAGAATGATGATTTTATTTGCCGGGGACACATCCTCAATGGAATGCAAGATGCATTATTTGATATCTACCAATACCATGAGTCCGCTAAGGAGTTATGGGATGCTCTTGAAAACAAGTACATGGCGGAGGATGCTAGCTCCAAAAAGTTTCTTGTAAGTAATTTCAATTCGTATAAAATGGTAGAGGATCGCCCTATAATAGATCAATTTCATGAACTACAAAGGATGCATGCTAACTTAAAATTGCATAAAATTGAAATTGATGAAGTATTTTTGGTTTCAAGTATAATAGACAAATTGCCTCCTTCTTGGAGGGATGTTAGACATGCTTTAAAGCATAAGAGGGAGGAGATTACACTCTCCGACCTTGGGCAACATATAATTGTTGAGTCTAGCATTCGGTTACAAGAAAACCGGAAGGATGATAATCCTAATGTACCTACTATTAATATGGTTGGGGAAGGGAAACCACAATCCCGTCCCGGAGATAAAAGGAAGAGGAATGACTCTTCAAAGGGGAAAGCTACTAATCCCAATGCCGAAAAGGTATGTTGGGAATGTGGTAAGCCCGGGCACCGAAGGAAAAATTGCTTCGTCTTGAAGAACAAGCAAAAGAAATCCAAGGGGAATGGTCAAGCTTCTACAAGCAAGGGACCATCCACTCAAGGTAATCTTGCAACTTTTGTTGAAAATTCTAATATGAGTTTTTCTACTATGAATACTAATATTAGTGGCTTGCAGGATGATACTTTGGCTTGGTGGATCGATTCGGGGGCATCGAGACATGTTTGTAACTCTACACAATGGTTCAAAACCTTTAACAAGGTTGTTGATGGGGAGCATCTCTACATGGGAAACAATGCACCTATCAAGGTCCAAGGCAAAGGACGAGTTGAATTATTGTTTACTTCGGGGAATCTTTTAGTTTTAAGAGATGTGTATTTCACACCCGAAATAGGTAGAAATTTAGTCTCGGGTCCTATATTGAATCGATTAGGCTACAAACTTGTATTTGAAGCCGATAGGTGCATTATCTCAAAAAATAATTTGTTTATTGGTAGGGCTTATCTTTGTAATAGTTTATTTAAATTATCTTTAGATTTAAATAAAAACTCTATATGTAATGTTTTGGATGATAATGAAAATGATGATTTGCATTACTTGTGGCATGTTAGACTAGGACATGTAAATTTTGATAAAATTTCTTTTATGTCTAAACATGAACTTATACCTATGTGCAATAAAATGTCTAAAAATTGCAAAACGTGCATGTTAACTAAGATCACTAGAACACCGTTTAAAAGTGTTGAAAGAAAAACCGAAATTTTGGAGTTAATCCATAGTGATCTTTGTGATTTTCATAGTACACCGTCTTTGGGAAACAAAAAGTATGTCATAACTTTTATAGATGATTTCTCAAAGTTTTGTTATGTTTATCTTTTGCATTCAAAAGATGAGGCTCTTGAACATTTTAAGATTTACAAACAAGAAGTAGAAATACAAATTGGTAGTAAACTTAAAAGGCTAAGAACCGATAAAGGAGGTGAATATTATGATCCGCTTTATTTCAACTCAATGGGTATAATTCATGAAACTACCGCCGGTTATGCACCACAATCTAATGGTGTGGCGGAGAGGAAAAACCGTACTCTACAAGAGATGGTTAATTCCATGTTATCCTACTCGGGTTTGAGTGATGGATTTTGGGGTGAAGCAATGTTGACGGCTTGTCACATTCTTAACCGAGTTCCAATGAGAACAAATAAGGAAACTCCTTATGAACTTTGGTACAAAAAGAAACCAAACTTAAGTTATCTTAAGGTTTGGGGTTGTAGGGCCATTGTAAGAGTGCCCGGCAACAAGAAAAAGAAGCTCGGTGAACGTGGGCTTGAGTGCATTTTTATAGGCTATGCTATTCATAGCAAAACCTATAGGTTCTATGTTATAGAACAAAATGACTATATATCGATTCATTCGATTATAGAGTCAAGAGATGCCATTTTTGATGAAAATAGGTTTTCATCATTGAGTAGACAAAGGAATCTACAAAGTTGTACCAATGAAAGTGTTGATGATAGTCAACAAAGTTCACTTCTAGATGTTGATGAAAGTCAACAAATAGATGAACTTGATTTAGTTGATCCTATTCCTAAACGGAGTAAGAGACAACGGAAAGCAAAGAGCTTTGGACCGGATTTCCAAGTATACTTGGTTGAAGGTGATAGAAGTGAAGTATCTTCTAGTGTTCCATATTTATATAATGTGGAAGGTGACCCATTGACTTATAGCGATGCTATGGCATCACATGATAGTGCTTTTTGGAAAGAGGCTATCGATGATGAGATGCAATCCATCATGGGAAATAACACTTGGGTGTTAGTGGATCTTCCTCCGACTTGTAAACCAATCGGTTGCAAGTGGATTTTCAGAAAGAAAATGAAAATCGACGGTACTATTGATAAATTCAAAGCCCGTTTAGTGGCTCAAGGCTTTAGACAAAAGCACGGTATCGATCATTTCGATACATATGCACCGGTTGCAAGAATAACCACTATTCGGTTATTGGTAGCGTTAGCTACGGTCTATCATCTAGAAATACATCAAATGGATGTTAAAACCGCATTTTTATATGGGGAGTTAGATGAGGAAGTATATATGAAACAACCCGAAGGGTTTGTTTTGAAAGGACAAGAACAAAAGGTGTGTAAACTTGTCAAGTCTTTGTATGGACTTAAACAAGCACCTAAACAGTGGCATCAAAAATTTGATGAAACTATTTTGTCCTTTGGATTCAAGTTGAATCAAGCTGATAAGTGTGTATATAGCAAGTTCGATAGCCATGGCAATGGCGTTATCATTTGTCTATACGTCGATGACATGCTTATCTTTGGAACTTGTATAACACAAGTCCAAGAGACAAAAGACTTTTTGTCCAGATCCTTTCAGATGAAGGATATGGGGGAGGCTGATGTGATCTTAGGCATTAAGATCATAAGGCAAGGAAACCGTATTAAGTTAAGTCAGGCTCACTATGTTGAGAAGATACTTAAGCGGTTTAATATGCTTGATAAAGCGCCGGTCTCTACTCCCATGGAACCGGGTATGAAGTTTACTAAACATACCGGTCAACCAATTTCACAATTGGAGTATTCAAAGGTTATAGGATCTTTGATGTATGCTATGACTAGTACAAGGCCTGACATAGCATTTGCGGTGGGTAAACTTAGTAGATTTACTAGTAACCCAGGTCCCCATCATTGGATGGCGATAAGAAGAGTATTAAGATACTTGTTACGTACCAAGGACTTTGGTATTACATATAGCGGGGAACCTCCTATTTTAGAAGGTTATTCTGACGCTAGTTGGATCACTAATGAAGAGGATAACTCTTCTACTAGTGGATGGGTGTTTGTTTATGGGGGAGGTGCCATTTCTTGGTCTTCTAAGAAACAAACATGTATAGCCGACTCTACGATGTCAGCTGAGTTCATCGCTTTAGCTTCAGCAGCTAGTGAAGCTGAGTGGTTGAGGAATCTCATGTTTGAGATACCTTTGTTACCTAAGCCAATCTCACCGGTGGCGATTCATGCGGATTGCATGACGGCTTTAGGTAGAGCTTATAGTCAAGTGTATAATGGTAAGTCTCGTCATATTGCCCTAAGGCATAGCCTTGTGCAAGGACTTATCATTAACGGGGTCATAACTTTTGACTATGTGAACACTAAGTTCAATGTGGCGGATTCGTTTACGAAAGCCATGAATAGAGACTCAATTGAGAAAGCCTCAATTGAGATCGGTTTATGTCAGTAAAATCATTTGGAAAAGCCCAATTCACGCATGAGTAACATCGTGTCTGAATTCAATGTGGTAAAGTCCTCTTGGTTTTTGTTAAAGCAACTCTTGCATGACCCATCGTTGCTTTGTACCGTGATGGAATAAGGTAGTCGTCTTGAAAGTTCTCAAGATCAAGAGTTGAAGAGCTCTTGGTGTTATATCCACGTCACGGGGATATGTTTTATACGTAATGAGAACCTACCTATATAAGTTTGAAGTGTGGCCGCTTCAAGTAGTCAAGATTGGCATAATGACTATGATAAACTTATGAATAAGATACGGACACGGCCTTATAATGTGTCAAGTTAATAACTTTGTGTTATTTGTTTTGTGTGTACTACATCTTCAAGTGGTTGGATGAGTCGATTGATTCAATTCCTTATGGAAATCAACTCTGGCTCGATCACTTGTCAAGTGTGTTGTACTAGGCGTTAATTCAATCCGTAGGGATATTAGCGTTGACGCATGAAATGCATTATGAGTTTTGGTAAATGAGAGGCTTATTATACCCAAAATGGGGGAGGATTGTTGAACATTTAGTGTATAATAATATATACTACATAATAATCCTGAGTATTTTTATCACCAAGAACTACTAAGGTAGTGGGACAATTTATAAGTCCGTTATATATCGATTAAAGCTATTATAAATAGTGGGACAATATACGTATTAATTTACGTGGTCCAAGATAGGTATTATAAGATAACACAAGAAAACAAAGGACCAAGTCAAAAGGGCTCGTCGCCGAGTCGGCGCCCATCCTAGTGGCCTCGTCGCCGAGTCGGCGCGAGGTTACTGGAAACATTGGTTTTGGTCAGAAGGTTGGCGCCGAGTCGGCGCTCCTTCAAGTTGCCTCGTCGCCGACTCGGCGCAAGGCTTCTGTGTGGGTCAGTGAGTAAGCGCCGAGTCGGCGCTCCCCCCCAGGGGCTCGTCGCCGACTCGGCTGTCAGGCTCTTCATGTGACCGTTGCTTTTCTTCCCGTTTTCTTTGTGATTAATGCCTAGGATTCTTAATCTTCACTCATAATTTCTGAGTTTAAGGCTGAGAATTAAGAGTAATCATGCCCATGAATGCCTAGAATAATTGGCATTGATGTTTGATCATCAATATGATCATTATGGGCATGATGCAAAGGCTCCTCTATTGTAGTATAAATAGAGAACCTTGGGTGATGGCATTTCTCGCACCTTTCACTACAGTTTTCTGAATTCTCTTTGTCTTTCTCTCATTTGTTTTAAGCTTGATCAAGAGAGTAATTAACTTTTGTTCAAGTGATACAATTCTCATAATTTCTATAAACACATAGTTGTTACATTACACTACCTAAGTACTAAGGTAGTGTTGGAGTTGTTTGTATCTCATTGTGGATTTCCAATTGCAAACCCAAGTACCGTTGTGGGGGAAATATCACAAAAGGAAAGTGATCACACGCCTACAACTTGTATCAAGTTTCCGGGTAACATTTGGTGTTACAAACTTATCTTCACTTTCTTTTGTGTTGTAATCTTGAGTTGTAATTTCATTTTTGTCATCTTAAGGGGTTTGAAAACAAATTCCCGTTTGTAATTTGTTTACATTATATACCACTTGTAATAGTTAATCAATAGTTAGGATTATTGTAGGGAAATCACGAATAAGTTGGATTATTTTAGGTAATTTTTACAAAAATTAAAGCCTTAAAAATTGAATTTCTGAGTGATTATGATTGAAAACTTTCTATTTTTTGTTTGAATTAATTAATTAAATTGGTAATTTGATTTACTGGATTGATATATTTCTACCAACGACAAAACAAATTCTTTGAGCACTTTTTGGTTTCTCATTTTGATTAAGTTGATGAAATATTAAAATGTCTTATTTAACCTTTATGAAATATTTAATTGGATTTAATGTGCCAACAACAATACAAATGCTCATTCCAACTCAAAATAAATGTCTCATTTGATGTTTTGACTCTACTTATTGATTACTCTTAATTTGTATTTTATTTTTAATGTAGGTATAAAAAATATAATCAAGTGGGATTTTTGTTTGATTTGTTTCAATATAATCTTGTTATATAGGAATAGATTTGTTATATGTTAGAAATAACTGATTGAAAGAAAAAAAAAAAACCTTATTTCTTATATATTTTTCCGATGCTGGCACATCATTGACCTATGATACGATTAAGATAATGCGGAATTAAGACAAAGTAATTAGGTTTTGAATACTGTTTGTATCGACATTACTAATGGCAAAGGCCGGAATATATACAAGTACATATGAGCTAAATACAGCAACATAATAATTGACAGAATAATTAGCATAATTACAAATCAAAGAATATATCTAAATATGTTAACTTTCCTACACTTCCCCTCAAGTTAGGTCTTCGGGTCACCGATACCTAACTTGCATAATGTCTGCTCGAATGCATCTGAACTGACGACCTTTGTAAAAATATCAGCAAGCTGGTCCTTCGATCCGACATAAGGAAGGCTTATGATCTTATTCTTCAATTTCTCCTTAATGAAGTGTATGTCAATCTCCACATGTTTGTTTCTATCATGCTGAACCGGATTTTCTAAGATGTTAATTGCTGCTTTACTATCACAAAAAAGTCTGCAAGCTCTTCTTTGCGAGAAATGTAATTCACTTAGAAGCTTCTTCTACCACATTACTTCTGTTAATGCCATTTGCTATACCCTGAAACTCTGCTTCCGCGCTTGACAAGGTAACAACCTTCTGTTTCTTGCTTTTCTATGTAACCAAGTTTCCTCGAACAAGTGTAAAGTATCCGGAGGTGGATCTCCTGTCATCTCTGTCCCCGGCCCAATCAGCATCTCTATAGGCTAGAAGATCTAAGTGCCCATTCTTTCTGTAGAATATCCCTCTGCCACTAGTGCCTTTGAGATACTTCAGAATCCTCATAACAGCTGCCATATGATGTACTTATAGCTGATGCATAAATCTACGTACCACAATTACTGCATATGCAATGTCTAGTCTAGTGTGAGTAAGTTAGATAAGTTTCCCAACAAGTCTCTGATATTGTCCTCTATCTGCAAGTTTTTCTCCTTCGATCATCTAAAGCCCATGGTGAGTTATGATAGGAGTGTGTGCTGGTTTACGATCAACCATGCCAGTTTCTATTAGCAGATCTAAAATATACTTCCTTTGACTTATAAAGATACCTTATTTTGACCTCAGGACTTCAATGCCAAGAAAATACTTCAATTGCCCCAAATCTTTCATCTCGAACTCACTAGAGAGTTGCCTCTTCAAAGTATCAATCTCATCTTTATTATCTTCAGTTATGATCATATCATCTACATAAATGATCAGACATGTAATTCTGCCCTTTTGCTTCTTAAGGAACAGAGTATGATCTGAGTTACTCTGTTATACCCAAATTTCTTTATAGCTGTAGTGAATCGACTAAACCAAGCTCTGGGAGACTGTTTCAAACCATAAAGAGCTTTTTTCAACTTACATCCTTCACCTGGCTTATAGTCACTTGAGAATCCTAGAGGAACCTTCATGTATACTTCTTCCTCTATTCTTCCATGGAGAAAAGTGTGCTCGATTTAGAGCACATTTATGTCCCTACTTTGGTGTCGAGTCTCGTCATTTTCCATTGGTTTTATACACTTTACACTTGATTTTACCTTGCTCTTGTCTCCACGGTGTTTAGAGGTTATTTCAGGTGTTTTTGGGAGATTTCGAGGTGAAATAGATTGAGTTTGAGGCTTGGACATCAAAGTCAAAGAAGAGACACGTGTTTCGAAGCACTCACAAGTGTTTCGGGTCATCCCCGAGGTCATTGCGAAGGCCGGAATTCACCTGATGCATGATTGAGGTTGATTAGAGCACAAGGGGATCAACAGACCTAGGATTCGGTCGAATCCTGTAGACATTCGGCTGAATGCTAACATGCTGATGCCCTAAGCCCAAATTCTTCATGTTCTGGAAATGGCGCAGGCTAATTCGGGCGAATTGGAAGATTCGGGCGAATGCCTCAAACCATACGGTCGAATGGCTGAGCAATTTTAGTGCAATCAACTGGTGGCCTCTGGAAAACCCAAATGGGACTCATTCGGGCAAATGAGCTCCCATTCGGTCGAATGTTACTTCAATTCGGGCGAATGGCCTGTGTTTTCTAAGCTGCGTTTTATTTCGAAAGCTTATTTCTGTAGGATCTTTTTAGAGCTTTTTCCCCTCTTCCCTTGGGCTATATATAAGCTCCTATTCTGAATGTAAACCCTATGTCTTGATGGTTAGAAACCCTCTCTACCATTAAGAACATCATTTAATGCTTTTCTTTACATTTCTTGCCCTAGAATAGATTTAAAGCTTTTCATTTACATTTTAAGCCTTGTAATCTCATTTCCTTTCAAGTTTATGTAAGTTTATCTTTCTTTATTAATTTCATTTACTTTGTTTATCTTTCATTTATGCTATTTAATGTTTTGTTCTTCATAATTTTGATTCTTGCTTTATTTCTTGTTCATTACGTTCAAGTCTTGTTCTAGCTTTTTTTATTGCTTTTTAGTATAGTTGATAGTTAGTTTTATTGCCTTGCCTTTCATATTTGTTGCTTTTCTTCTTGCCCTAATGCTTTCAATCAGGCTTTCCTTCATGTTCTTAGTTGTTGTTAGTTTCAATATGTTAGAGTAGTTTTCTTAGGGGTTTTGGTTTGGTGAAACCCCAGGTTTGGTGAATGTTGTTCATGTGCTAGATTAGGGTTGAGGTTGTTGTGGTTTGTTTGATTGATATTCGATGCGCATCTTGTCCTGCCACTCCCTAGTGAGACATAGGGCGATTATGGGTGGTTTGCATGGTTATAGGTCATCAACTTCCCCTCGCTATCTTGAGTGTCTCGATTGAGCCACGCTCGATCTCCCTTGACCTAGCTTTGTGTGAGAACATTGTATCGACCTAGGGTGGATCCTTACCATCCCCGTTTATCTTCCATTGTTTAGCTTAATCTTATTTATCGCTTTTATTACTATAGTTCAAACACCCTCTTTACACACACTCTATTTCTCTACTCCTTGCACCTAACCTTGCTTACCCTTGTATTCGTGGTTGGATCCTTACCATCCCCGTTTATCTTCCATTGACCTCCGTTTCTAGCGTTAAACGACGCGTTAGAAATCCGCTATCACACATCAAACTGATGTAGTGGCCAATCTCTATTAGTAGCAACAGAAAACAAGACACGGATGGTATCAAGTTTAGCTACAAGAGAGAAAGTTTCTGAGTAGTCTACTCCATAAGTCTGTGTGTACCCTTGTGCAACTAATCTGCCCTAAAACCTTTCGATCGTACCATCAGCTTGATACTTGATATAGTACACCAACCTGCACCCTACTGTTTTCTTCACTTTCGGCAATTCACACTTATCCTAAGTTTTGTTTTTGTCTAGTGCAGAGATCTCTTCTTCCATTGCTTTCTTCCATTTTGGATCTCGAAGAGTTTCATCAACATTCCTTGGTATATCACTTGAGTAGAGAGCAGTGTTAAAAGCAACGACTGAGAGAGATAGATTATCATTGCTTCCCCTGTTAAGAGGATATCTCGATCTCTGTGCTTCGTACTCTGGATCGTATCTCCTAAGAGGTATACCCCTCGTACTCCTGGGTGGTAATTTATACCTGCTTGGCATTTCTACATTTACACTGTTATCATTAGACTTGTTCTTAACTATGTTAGAGACATCAGTATTTACCTCTTGTGGTTCCGTCAGATGCTCAATCGGTAGGACAATATGATTCTGAAGAGGAGATACTATGTTTTCAGTGTCAACTTCAATGGTTTTGCCTGCTTTCTCTTTTGGTTCCTGATCAATCACAATTGGACATATAAGCCAGCTCAAGTCATCACTAGTAATCTCCCGCTGAAGATGAGGTTGGGTATAATAGTAGGACAGCTAAAAAAAATCACAGTCCATGGTAGTGTACATTCGATTATGAATAGGGTCATAACACCTGTACCCTTTCTGATGAACTCTGTAACCAACAAACACACACTTAAGAGCCTGAGGTTCAAGTTTAGTGCGAGTATGTTTAGGAAGGTGAACGTAGACAACACACCCAAAAATTCGAGGCTGGACAGAGTGAGAGGAAGGAATAGGAACAAAAGAGGCTAAGGTTTCAAGAGGAGTTTTGTAATGAAGAAGTTTAGATGGTAGTCGATTGGTCAGGTAAGTTGCTGTAGCAATGGCTTCAGGCCAGAACGAGGATGGGGAATTGGATTCAAGGAGTAATGCCCGAGTGATCTCAAGCAGGGTACAATTTTTGCGTTCAGCTACGCCATTTTGTTGTGGGGTATAAGGACAAGAGGTTTGATGTATCATCCCATGTTTTGACATAAATTGGTGCATGGACGAGTTAAAAAATTCTCCCCCCCCCCCCCATTATCAGAAAGAAGGATATTGGGTGTAGCATGAAATTGGGTACAAAGCATATTATAAAAGGTAACAAAAACAGAGAACACTTCAGATTTATTTTTCACAAAATAAACTCGGCTCATACAAGTACAGCCATCAACAAACAAAACATAATATGAATAAGTGCTAGTAGCAAAAATTGGAGCTGGTCCCCATACATTAGAATGTATCAATGAAAAAGGACTACTAGCATGCATTACACTTGGCAAATATGAATGTTTATGACTCTTGGCCAAAACACAAGTTTCACAATCCAAAGACAAAAGATTACTCTTAAATGAAGGAAACAAATGTTTTAAATAAGCTAAAGAAGGGTGACCCAGACGTCGATGCCATAACCAGAATTGTTGATCAGATGAACCGCGAGTAAGCAAAGCTTGATCTTTGTGAGTCGTCTCATCAACATAGTATAATCCTCCTCATTCAGTACCACGTCCAATGATGGTCCCGGTCTGAGTATCCTACACAATACAACCAGTGGAAGACATAAGAAGAGTACAATTGAGTTCACGAGTAAGTTGACTAACAGAAAGCAATTCATGAGATAAAGCTGGAACTAATAAACAATTCTTTAAATTTGTAGAATAAGACACATTAAACGAGCCAGCATTTTGAACTTGAACACACTCCCTATTGGCAGTCTTAATGTAAGAGCGGGTTGAGGGTTTATGGGTGATAAGGTCATGAGGGTCAAATGTCATGGTGTCAGTGGCTCCACAAATCAAATATCTAGGGTAAAGATTTTTTATGTGAATTGTTTTGGGTTTAAAGAAAAATTTTGGGCTTGTATGGGACATATAGGCCGGTTAGTAGGTGAGTGAGTGGGTATTATTTTGTGGGTAGGGTGCCGGTTTTTGGTAGGGTTAAGAGTGAGTTTAGGGTTTTTATTGGGATCCCCGATATATAAAGCTATTTTAGGAAGTTTTTCATTCATCCCTTCTCCCCTTTGGTCGATTATGCGTCTCTCTCTCCTTTCATGATGCTGGGTTCTTCACTATCCTCCATTGCTGTTCTCCTCGTCATCGGTAAGATCTACTGTGCTAAGGAGGGCTTTGCCGCTGGCCCGGCTCACCGGCGCCTTGGTGACAACCTTCTTTTTTTGTAGATTTTCCCACCATTCTGGGTAGCCAATAAACTTGAAGCACTCGTCTTTGGTGTGTCTCGAACCACCGCAATGACTGCATTTCAGGTTTGTTCTATCTTCTCGCCGAAGTGACAACTTTTCTGACCCGTAGTGTGAGATGAGGCCACAACCGATCTCTGAGGGGTTTTGCCCCGATAATGAAGTGTGTATCATTATCCCACGCCTTGATATCTCTCTTTGGATTGCTTAATATGCCATATCCAATGTTGGAAGAGGCATCAAATTTAATAGATCTCGATGTTCTTTGTCTAGTGAGTCATCCAATCCAGCCAAAAACTGATATAATCTCTGAGTTTGAATGTAGGTGTTGAAGATTGTCATGTCCTCATCGTGTTTCATGGCAAAGGCAAAGGCCGGAATATATACAAGTACACATGAGCCAAATACAGCAACAGAATAATTGACAGAATAATTAGCATAATTACAAATCAAAAAATATATCTAAATGTGTGAACTTTCCTACAGATATGAGTGGATTAATTAGAGTTTTTTATTTGATATTAATCTCTAAGTTGATAATATTTTGCAGTACAAGTCACAAATTAAGTTTGTTAATTCTTAACAATTTTATTGATTCATATAATATCGTATATATGTCTTTGCATAGGGTTATATATTTTTGACAATTATTGTTATATTTTCAACTCTTTTTGTATATTTTATTTTTATTGTCATTAAGTTTTGATTCATGTAAATTTTGATACATCTAATTTTTTTCATTCTATTAGAAGGATTAAATTTATATTAGAATTATATATATAATTAGAATTACTTCTATTTATGTGAACTAAAATTGATAATTAAAATTAGATTTTAATTAAAAAGTTTTAAATTTTTTCTTTTTCCAAAAATAAGTCAAAATTGAAAAATTAAAGCCTTAAAAATTGAATTTCTGAGTGATTATTACTGGATTGATATATTTAATTGGATTTAAGCTGCCAACAACAAAAAAATTCTTTCAGCACTTTTTGGTTTCTCATTTTAATTTAGTGGATGAAATATTAGAAATGTCACAATTAACCATTATCGAACATAAAATATGAGATAATAAGATTTCCTTCATTTGTAATTGTACCATATAAATTGATTTGACGAAATTTTTTTGCCACCAATGACCCACTATAGATGTGAAATAAAGGAAAAGCCACGGTGAAACGTTGATTGAAATAATATATAAATTAAAATTTTTTGTAGTTTCTTTTTTTCTTTTACAAACTTGTTTTATAAAGTAACTTTTTAATTATTTTTTGTGTTTTGGGTTTATTTTTATAAACGTTCACAATTTTTTTTAAAAAATTTCAGATGGAATTAATGACTTAAAATTTTATGTTTGTTAGAAGGAAGTTTACTTTTATTTTTAAAGGAAGTTTACTTTTAAAATTAATTAATAATCTAAATTAGTTCAGTTTATTAATTAAGGAGAGTAAAATTACCTAAGTACTTAAAATGTTAAGTTAATAAATTTACTTGGATTCATTTATTAAGATATAAATTATGTTTTGTTAAAATATGGTTTCACTACAATAAAATTAACTTTTTGCGACATTTGATTTAGGGCATTAAATAAATGCTATTGATTTATATTTTTATTGTAATAATTATTGATTTTTGTTTCAAGTTCTACTATAAAGTGATTTAGCGACATTTTGTTAGGTCTTTAGTGACATATGTAATTATTACTATAGTTTATAGTGACATTTGTGAGAAATGACAATAGATTCTATGACATTTGGGACAGAATGCTGGCCTATAAAGAAGAGTTTTGAACGTAAAATGGAAGTCACAAAGATGCGTATGTTGCGGTGGATGTGCGGGCACACTTTGATGGATCGTATTAGGAACCAAGAGTTTAGAGATAAACTAGGAGTTGCTCCTATTTCGGAAAAAATGCGCGAAAGAAGATTGAGGTGGTTTGGACATGTAAAGAGAAAGACTTTCGACGCCCCTGTGAGGAGAGTCGAAAGCTTTAGGGTAGAGGGTAACAGGAGCCGGGGAAGACCCAAGAAAACTTGGGAGGAGCAATTAAGAGTAGACCTACGTGAGTTAAACCTCTCCGAGGACCTGACTAGGGATAGGAGTAGATGGAGGCGTCTTATCCAGGTCTTCGACAAAGGCGTTTCCCCTTAGAGTCGTTAGCGGCGTCTTTCTTTCTCGCGTGTCCTAGTATTGTGTGTGTTTTTGTTTTAGTCTGTTTTTAAGTTTCTCTTTTATTAATTTCGTTTTGGATCTTATGTGTTTTTTTTCACTTCACAAGTCAGGTACGTATCTTTATCATCTCGGAGCTGGGGGACTCCTTTTGGCCGTGCTCTCCTCCACGGGTATGAGTTGCCGCCGTCCTTCCCTCCCCAGACCCTGCCCATAGTTTCTATGAGCGGGATATACTGGGTAGGATGATGATGATGATTCTATGACGCAAAAAACTTTAGTATTTTTTATTATACTGCTAAAGGGTCTGATAAATGTCTTTAAAGCCTCTATATATACTAGTAGAAATTTAATTAAAGTAGCGATATTTAAATTAAATGTCTCTAAATATATCCTACTAAAAGTAAATTATGCTGTAGTGTTTTAATTATGTAGGTTTCTGTTTAGATCATCATCATCATCATCATCATCATTATCATACCCAATATATCCCACCCATGGAAAACTATGGTTAGGGTCTGTGGAGGGAAGGACGGCGACAACTCATACCCATAAAGGAGAGCACGACTAAAGAGTCTCCGGCTTGAAAAAGAAGAAGATAAGATTCTGCAGATGATGGACCGAGTACGACTGAAGATTGCCTTCAACTTTTTAGTAATTCGTAAACAATTACAATTATTTGTAGAGTTTGGGTGGTGGTGATGGTGGAGTGGGCTGTTGGGAAGGCAGTGACGGTAGTGTGGGCTAATTCGGTAATAATTACGGGTGGTTTAAAAATTCAACTAGGGGGTAAATTCGGTTACTTGGTCGGATTTCACTGGGTTCGGATATTCTCAGGTTTGAGTTCTTTCAGGTTATTTAGTGCTTCGAATCGGGTCGATTCGGTTATGGGTTCATTCGGGTTAATACCACACTAGGTCGGTTTCGATTTTGTGTTATATCCATTTCAGTTTGGATTTGTATCGGCTTCGGTTGATACAATTCGGATCCAAATCGGTTATGCTGCAGGTCGAATCGAGTTCGATTAGACTATGGGTCGAGTCATTTTGATTTTAGGTTAACGTTAATTCGGATAATTTTGGTTCGGTTTGGCTTCGGATCGATTATATCATTTTTGAGTTGTGCATTTAGTTATTCTAAGGATTCAGGTTAATTAAAATCCAATTCAATTTAGTTTAATGTCGAATGAAATTTATGGTTATTATATAATTAGTTTATGTTGAAATCGTTTGTGATTAGAGAATGGAGAGTTGTAGTCGGCTAATTAAGTTGTCGGTTAATAGACAAATTTGGTTTAGCCTAAGATAAAGTCGATAAGATTTGATTATGGGCGTGCATTTATTGTTTAATTTTAGCTAAACTAAACTTGATTCAAATCAATCAAACTTATTATTAACTGAATTATAAATTTGATACGGGTAAATCCAATTATATCGCTTAATCACATTGTCGGGTCAATCTCGAGTGTTGATTATGGGTCATTTCGAGTGGGATTACATCGAGTACCTATCGGATTAAAGACGGGTTCGAGTTGTAATAGGTCGGTTGCAAATCTGTGTTAAATTTATAACATGTTTTGTACTCAATTACAAATCCAACGTAAAATTTTACTATTTAATAATGGGGGCGAATATATTACATTAGACATGAAACAATTTATCTTTGATCGTGGTATGATTCACCAAACCATATGTCCTAATACTCCACAACAAAATAGTATAGCAGAACGAAAAAGTCGTATTCTCCTTGAAATTACCAGAGCTGTTATAATTGAGTCTCATGTTCTTGTTCATTTATGGTCCGAGGCAATTGCTATTGCTACCTATTAAACTAATTCTCCTCCCAGAAAAATCCTCAACTACCAAAGTCCTCTTGACACTCTTGGTTCGCATGTTCCTCATCTTTCTTCATATTCTTTACCCCCTCTGTCATTGGTTGTGTCGTCCATAATTATCGAAATCTCGATTCTACTATTTTACAAATCTAAAAACAGTTGAGCGATCTTGATTGAAGGTAGGATTCTAATGTGGTAAAATCGTGTGATCCTACTTAGCGCAAGAATCTAGGTGGTAGGATCATAACACGATTCTACGATTTTACGATCCATCGATCCGATCCTACATGAGTAGTTTCAATAGTAAAATACTTTCATATATGAATTTTACTTATGTATAAATATATATTTAAAATAATTATATCAATACCTATACAAAATTCAAGTTTTTCTTGATTTGCAGTTTAAAAATGATTATTAAATTTTTTTTTCAAAGCTTAATATATTAAGTCAAATAAGTTTTTTTGAAGATCAAGGTAAGGCTTAGATTAATGAGTTAAATCAGACAGTACAATATCCGCAATCCAAGTTGGACCGCCATCAAGCCATACACTCGAACACACACTAGAGGAAGCCCATTTAGCTAAACGATGAGCAACGTTATTGGCTTCTCTAAAACAAAAACTAAAAGAGACATGCTCTAACTCAGACGAGGCAGCCACAATGTTATCAGCAACAATCTGATTATGGAAGCTCCAGGACAGCTTGCGTTGAAGGGCTTTAATAACATTTTGAGAATCGCCTTCAATAACAACAGTGCTCCACTGATGCTCTTTAATGATGTCCATTGCCCATAGAATAGCCTCCAATTCAGCACGTTCCACAGAAGAAAAAGGCCACAATGTCTTCGAGGCTGCTACAAGGACCTCTCCAGACGAATTACGGGCAACCAAACCAGCACCAAATATGTCTTCTTTCTCGTTGACAGCAGCGTCCACGTTTACTTTCACACAATCCAACTCAGGAGGAATCCAACGGACATTCTCACGACTGGTACGCTGCATACGAGCTGTTTCATTGGCCTTCTTGAACTCGTCCAGCATGTCAGTGGATCTCTTAAAGCACAGCTCCGGGGTGGTCTGAATTTTTTCAAAGATGAGCTCATTACGTGCGTACCAAATTTGCCACGCTACGACACCCAGAAGATCAGCATCTATCTGATGTTGCTGCTGCAGTAACCCACTGAACCATTCTCGAAAAGTAGTAGCTTCATTAGGAAAATCAGTAGCCTTCAAAAGGTTCTGCCAAACTTGCTTGGACCAAGCACAATCACGTAACACATGAGTGTTTGATTCAGGGAGACCACATCTAGAGCACGGACCAACGTTCTCAACACCTTTATTCCGCAAATTAGAGTAGTGCGGAAGAATATCCCACATCGCCCTCCATAAGAACATTTTAGCCTTGGGGAAAATATTAAGGTTCCAAACTTGCTTCCACGTTGGATCACAACCCGTAGAACTAGAGGCACCAAGCTGATGTCGAAGAGCAATTGAATAAACATCACGAACTCTAAAGCAACCGTCAGGGCTGCCAATCCAAACTCTTTCATCGGGGGTACCAGAAACATTAATGGGAACTTGCAACACCCTCTCCACATCAATAGGAAACAGAATGGTGGACAGAATATCCCGACGCCACGCGTGGGAATCATTGTCAATAAGGGCAGCCACCTTAGTGGTTTCATCAAGAATCCGCACAGGAGTAATAAGTTTGCCCGTTCCATCGCCACCAATCCAAGCATCCGACCACATATTGATAGACCTACCATCGCTAACCTTCCACCGAACTCCAAGCTCAAGAGTAGGACGAGAGCTCCAAATACTCTTCCAAGCATAGCTAGAATTAAGACCCGACTTCGCCTCCCAAATCGAGGACGTAGGAAAATAACGAGCCTTCAAAGACCTCGCTAAAAGAGAATTAGGATAGCAATGAATACGCCACAACTGCTTTGCTAAAAGGGAGGAGTTAAAAATTTTCAAGTCTCTAAAACCCAAACCCCCTTCATTCTTCGGACGACAAAGCTCCTTCCAAGCTTTCCAAGGAATGCCCCTCTCGGAATTAGAAGTACCCCACCAAAAGTTGCGAATAATCCTCTCCACGTCTTCACAAAAAGAATTCGGCAACTTAAAACAACTCATAGCATAAGTAGGAATGGACTGAGCAACAACTTTGATGAGAATCTCCTTACCAGCTTTCGACAAAATTTTCTCCTTCCAACCCTTAAGTTTCTTCCAAATCCGATCCTTAATACCAGTGAAAGAGATCTTTTTGGACCGGTTGAAAATAGTAGGGAGCCCTAGATATTTGTCATGGCTAAGAACTTCCTTGAACCCCAATGCAGAGCTAACACGACGACGAACATCAGCGGAAAGGCTACCACTGAAAGAAACTTCACATTTATCAAGGTTAACCATTTGGCCCGACAGAGCCTCATACTTCTTCAGAATCCCAAGAATCACATCAGCTTCACGAATATTAGCCCTGGAGAAAACAATGCTGTCATCCGCAAAAAACAGATGAGAAATAAGGGGGGCATTCCGCGAAATAGCAATCCCATGAATAAGACTGTCCTGATGAGCTCTCTTGAGCATATTACCCAAACCTTCAGCACACAGAAGAAACAAGTATGGGGATATAGGGTCCCCTTGGCGTAAACCACGCTTTGGGGTCAAAATCTCGGACACTTCCCCATTGATCAGAAAAGAATATCGAACAGATGTCACACACTTCATCACACGGTCTATCCAGACTGCAGGGAATCCCATCCTAATCATAACACAAGCAACATAGTCCCATTCCATCCTGTCATACGCCTTACTCATATCAAGTTTCAAAGCCATAAAACCTCTCTTCTTCGCATGGTTATGGTGCATGTAATGGAAGACTTCAGAAGACAGAAGGATATTATCTGTAATAAGTCGCCCAGGAACAAAAGCACTCTGATTCTCATCAATAATATCAGGAAGAATAAGCTTCAGACGATTAGCCAAAACTTTGGAAATTAGCTTATACGACACATTGCAAAGGCTAATAGGTCTGAGGTCAGTCATCTTAGTAGGCTTCTTAACTTTGGGAATGAGAGCTACATGAGTATAATTAAGATCAACAGGCATGCGACCATAATGCAGAAAATCCAGCACAACATCACAGATATCTCCACCAACAAGATCCCAGTACTTCTTATAAAAAAGGGCAGGAAGCCCGTCAGGCCCTGGGGACTTGCAAGGATGCATCTCCGCAAGAGCTGCTTCGACGTCCTCGCGAGTGTAGGGCCGACATAACAAATTAACCATATCATCAGAAAGCTTATGCTCAATAAAATCCAGCTGATCAACAGTAATCTCAGGTCTCGATGAATCAAAAATCTTAGAAAAATAATCGAGAACGACAGATTTCATACCTTCCTTGCTTTTCTGAATAAGACCATTAGAGTCCTCGAGCCCAGTAAGCTTGTTCCTACGTCGTTTGTTGGAAGCCTTTGTATGAAAGTAAGAGGTATTTTTGTCACCATCACGCAAAACGAAAGGCCTACAACGTTGCCAAGCACCTGTCTCCTGTTGGCGTCTCAAAGTTCTCAACTCATGTTCCACATTTCTGTATTCCTCGATCACTGTAGGAGTAGGATGCATTTTTCGGACCTTCTTCAACCTTTTCATAAGCCAATTCAATCTATTCTGGGACACCATGTAAACTTCCTTATGCCATTTTTTCAAACTAAGACCACACTCATCCACAACACTGCTCCACTGACCTATATGTCTAGATCTCGAAGAGGCCCAAAAATTACGAATGCTATCATCAAATTCATCATGCTGAAGCCAACGAGCTAACCAAATTACGAATGCTATCATCAAATTCATCATGCTGAAGTCAAATAAGTTTTTACTAACACTTAAAACTTTAAAAAAAAAAGAACAAATATATTGATAATATGCAATCCAAATTAGCACATTTATGCATATTTGTAAGATAAAACGATCTTACGATCCAATTCAATCGATTTCGATCTTACCTGGGAAGTTTTACCCTAAAATTAAGAGTTTGAGATTAGAGAATTGTAGCCAATTTGAGGTTGGACCATATTTGGGAGTAATGACTTTACAAATAAACCTTGTTTGATCATATCAATGAGGAACAACTTGAGGATCCATAGACTACTGAGTTAACCCATAGAGATGAGGAAAATGAGACTAATACTTTTGAGATGAGGAAAGAGGAAAAGTTGAGTCTGAAATTTATTACACCTTTTGAAATCTTGAGAAGAGTTATATAAGTTGCTTATGAGTTGTCTGTACCTTTGAGTTTGGTAAACGTTTATAATGTGTTTCATGTTTCACAGTTGAGGATGTATGTTCATGATCCATCACATGTACTAACCCCTCAACCCCTTCAAATCGATGAGTCCTTAGCCTATGAGGAGAGATATATCAGAATTTTGAATACCCAAGTCAAAGAATTGAGGAACTCTAGGATTTCGTTGGTCAAGGTTTTGTGGTCAAACCACATAGTCGAGGAAGCTACTAGGGAGTAGGAAGCAGACTTGAGAGAGCAATACCTTAACCTTTTCGGTAAGTCCTTTCTAGTTTCGGGACGAAACTATCTTAAGGGGGGAAGAGTTGTAACAATCTCAAAATTCTTAATCTTAATCTTACGATTAATTATTTCGAATTTTCAATTCAAATTCCTAATCCTTTGGTTATCCATTTCAAACCATCTTTAATTCCTAAATCTTATTTTTCGATTTTGTAATTTCTTTCAAATATTAAACTTTAAAATATTATTTGGATTAAAATTATTTTTATTAACACTAAAATATTATTTTGATATTTTATAGTACGAAAAGTAAAATTTTATTATTATCTTTGGAGCATTATAATCTATCTTGGAGGGTCTTATATCTTAATATTTTCTTAATTAGTACTTACTACTTAGTACTAATCCTTGGTGTTAGTATGGTATAACTTCTTACCCTACTCTTTATTTAAAATTTTACATTATATTTACTTTATAATAGACAAAGTATGACATATGATGAGTATGTTTAAGTGAAAAGTTAGCCTAATGAATTTATGATCAAGATTATATTAAGTATGTGTATGCTAAAAATATATTTAGTATGTTAATAATCTTTAAACAATTTTAGGAAGTTGGGTGCAACAATATGTTCTAATGATATTAAGTATGATTCATGTTATAAACTAGTGCTAGTATGTTTATGAGTTATGTGTTACATCAGAATTGGATTTTTATGTTAGAACTTTATTGATATGTTTATGTTAGCCTTCAAATTTGTTTATAAGGTAGTAAATTATTTTATGAACTAATTTTTTTATTAAGTATGGTTATATTAAGAATATTGCTATTATAGTTTTTTTTTTTTTTTTGATTTGAGTTTATCTTTAAAGTTATAGTAAATTTTAAGTTATTAACTAGTAAAGTGTTTGCTTGAATGATTGAAATTTTTTTATAAAAGTATGCAGTGCCGTCTTTGAGAATAGTGGGGCCTTGAGCGAAAATAAAAAAGGGGCCCCTAAACAATAGTAATACAAATCGTGAATAACCCATCGACAAAACTTTTTATGGTTTTTTTAAGCCAAATATCAAAAATAGTCCGAATACTATATAAATCACAAAAATTACATAACAATCACTTGAAAAATGTAGTCCTTCGAGCATTCCTTGAAGCAAATTCATCGATCAAATCCTCATAAGAAATTTTATCCAACACATCATTCTCAATCGACACCATAACAAGCCCATTAAGCCGCTCTTGAGACATAGAATTACGTAGGTAAGTCTTGAAAAATGTAAGTCTTGATGAATTATGTGAAATAAATAAGAAAAAATATGACTGTTTTTTTGAAGAATTTTAAGAGTTATATTCATGGAGATAAAAGATGATAAAATCTCAAATTTTCAAAGTAAATGAGTAAATGACGATATGGAATTGGAATGGAGTAACTTGAAAGTTGAAAGAGTGACATTGCTTTAATGCATTTGTCAGTAATAATTACTCCTACACAAGCTACAACCTAGGCCTAGCAAAGTCACCTTTCAATACCCATCTAAAAATAGGTGGGCCCCACAAAAGGGGGGCCCTGTTCAAGTGCTCACCCTGAACATGTAGTTAGCTGGCCCTGAAAGTATGCTTTGTAACTAGTTTGTACAAAATATTTCTTTAGTTGACGGTTTGAATAAAATTTATGTAAAAAGATGTAAAAAGTTTTTTTATTGAACTTGCCTTTTTAAATTATGTGTGAAATTTGATTTTATGGAAAATATTAAATGTAAAAGTTTTGTTTGATTTATAACAAGAAATATTGATTTTTGTGAAAATATAAGTTTTTTACTTGTTTTATAACTAAAAGTATTGATTTTGGTGAACTTATAAAGTATTACTTGTTTTATATTACTGTTTGTAACTAGAAATATTAATTTTTGTAAATTATAAGTTTTAATTGTTTTTTTTATTTAGATTATTAACTTTGTGAACTTAATAACTTTCACTTGTTTTTCTAAACTTGAAATATTGATTTTTGGAGAACTTGTTAAATTTTGGAAACTTATCCAAAGGATGCAATTTTAACTTGAATTATAGTTAGCATATTGAATTTTGTGAAGAGAATAAAGTTTTACTTGTTTTAAAGTTAGAAATGTAGATTTTGAGAACTTGTTTTAAGAAAAATATATTTTTTTTATATAGCTACATGTGGAAAATACTAATTTGGAGACTATTAATAGAATATTAACCTAATTATTAGAGAGAATTTAGTGAGCTATTATAATAAAGTTAAATATAAATTTAATGTGTAAAAATTTAGTAATGAACATATAAAGACATAAAAGTGATTAAACGTTATGATTAAGATATGTTAAATGAATGAAGTTACCAACTAGGTTGGTCAAAGTCAATTAATTTCAAAGTCAACTTGTAGTAATAAAAATGTGATGTACTTGTGTGTGCAAATAAGTATTGATTGAATGACCCTGATAGTAAGGTAATGTCGAACCATGGACCGGCATGTAAAATCCCGGCGTCCGTGTTGGTCGGCACGTACAATGCGGTGTAAGACAGGGGGTTCGCTACCTATCCTGTGGAGCTCGAGCATAAACATTATATTGGAGGGGTGACGACTCCCACCACAGTTAGGGTTTAGGATTACGGTCCTCACCTAACCAGACCCTTACATATATCAGGTGTCATATTGTTGTGCTTGTTGATTACACTAGTGGAAAAAACGTTAAGGGCTGCGGTTTTTTAGCCCTTATGGGCTGCGTATTACGACCCCAGCCACTATTGGAGCAGCCCAAATAATAATTAAGGGGCTGCGGTCAAAATACGCAGCCAAAAATAAGGAAAGGGGCTGCGGACATGGGCCAAAAACCGCAGCCCTTAACTCCATTATAGGCACTGAATTAAGGCACTTAAGGGCTGCGGACATGGGCCAAAAACCGCAGCCCTTTAGTCAATTTAAAAAATAAAAAAAAATCAAAATCTGAAATTGAAGAACATGAAGAAGAACATGAAAAACGAAATGGTCAAAATAACTTTAATGCTGTTAATAACTTATTGTTCTTCTTCATTAACAGCGATTAAAACCCAAAACGAAGTCGATTAAAACCCAAATCGAACATCAAACAAACAACAATCAAACAAAACCCAAAAAAACGAAATTGTCTGAAAATACAACATTTACAACATTTACAACAAATACAACATGATATTCGATTAAAACTCAAAAAAAACAGCAACATTTATAGATCTAAATTGACTTGAATTTTTGGCTTGAGGCAAGATCTAAAGTCGATTAAAACCCAAAAAAACGAAAAATTCAGATCTTCATACATACAAACTTGAGGGAAGAACTTGACTTGAATTCTTTCGGCTTGAGGCAAGATTAAAACCCAAAAAAAACAGCAACATTTATAGATCTGAAGTCGATTACCCAAAAAAACGAAAAATCGAAATTGACTTGAATTCTTTCGGCTTGAGGCAAGATTAAAACCAAAAATTAGAAATTGAATGGAAATTACCCAAAACTTTGAATTACCCAGAACTTTGAAGAACAAAGGCTTTGAATGGAAATTACCCAGAATTTTGGAAATTAAAATCAAAAAAAATGAAGGCTTTGAAATTATTTTGTTTAATTGAATGAATAAAGCTTTGAATGGAAATTAGGGAAGAACTTTGAATGAAGGCTTTGAGGGAAAATGGCTTAGAGTTTTGAGATGGGGTTTTATTAGGATTGAGATGAAGGAATACGGCGCATACTTTGAATGAGGGAAAATGGCTTAGGGTTTTATTAAGGGCTCATGAAACGGCGCATATAATAAGCTGGGCTTAGGGTTTAGTCTCATTTTGGGCTGCGGACAAGTATGAAAACCGCAGCCCTTTTCATATTATTTTTTTTTTTTTTGTTTAATTGTATATATTGAAGAGCATTAGGGGCTGCGGACAGTTAAAAAACCGCAGCCCTTTACCTAATTTTTTTTTGGCTACAGTTTGGGGCTGCGGGCAATAGACAAAACCGCAGCCCTTGTTAATTTTTTTTTTTTAACATATTTTTTTTACTCATATGGGCTGCGTATGCCTAAAAACCGCAGCCAATAAGTAGCAGCCAATAGCTTTTTTTCCACTAGTGTTAGTGAACTTGATTAGTGTTGATCCTATGAATCAGGGTACGGTTATGAGTATTAACCAAATGAACTTACTTGAGTGTTAAGATTATCAAATTGTATAAATGGCAGTAACGTACTTCTGTCGGGATTGAGAATGATATCTTGATGACTTAAAAGTATGGAACAGTAAAAGAATATAATAATATACAATGGTGTCAATTAATTTGAAATTCGTACTTAAATTACTCCCTCCTATTCACACAAAAGGGCACATTTGGGTTGGGCACGCTTTTTAAGAGTGGAATTGTGGGGTATTTTAATTGATTAAATTAATTGTAAAGGTAGTAGTTGGGTATTGGGAGTAGTAAAAGTGGGGTAGTTGGATATTTTAATTGATTAAATTAATTGTAAAGGTGAGAGTAAAAATAGAAATAGGACTTTTTCTGTGAATTGGCCCAAAATAGAAATGTGCCCTTTTGTGTGAATAGGAAGGAGTATTATTTTGTAAATGTAGTGTATAATTTTCATATTTTGAGTTGGATAGGATGTTATGCTCGGCATTACCGCTGACCGATTCAATCGGTTGTCATCCGTATCATGGATGGCAGCATTTTGCAGGATTTCGTTTCAGGTTCCGATCCAGGCCGCAACAATTATTATTTATCGAGAACTTAGCTGCTTTTTGTGTCTATATTGATGACTTGATGTTGATGTAATTTTACGTTTTTTTTAATTTTAGCAAAAATGTTTCTTATCGGATGTAATATTTTACTTTTATTTTAAAGTAATAGTTTTAGTTTTTATGATTTAAATTTTTTAACAGTTCAGCATTTTAAGACTTCCGCAAAACTTTTTTTGTATAAACATTATTATTAAACATTAATTATGTATCGAGATTGCCGCTTCTGTTACAACTATACATAGTGATGACATATTAAATAGGTATGAACTACCTTCTAAAAGTAACAAAAAGAATTCCATCGAAGAGCTATGATTCATAATTCGAGGCACAAATATTTAGATATCCATTCATTAGAGAAAGTATTAAAGCTTTTTCACAGATAACAATGGCTTGAATACCCTTCTTTATTCTAATATTGTGCCTAAAATGGTGAATAGTATCTCCGGGATCCAAAGTGGAAAAAGGAAATGAAAGAAGAAATCTCTACTCGTGACAAAAATGATTGGGAGAAGTTCGAATTACCTAAGGAATGAAGACATTGGGATACAAATGGGTGTTTTTAGTAAAGTATGTAGCTGATGGAACTATTGAGCGGTACAAAGCCCAAACTGGTGGTATAAGAGTATACTCAAATCTATAAAGCGGATTAATCATAAAGTTTCTCCCCAATGGCCAAAATTGATACAATTCGGGTCCTATTCTCAATAGCCGCAGACAAAGATTGGTCACTGCACCATTTTGATGAGAAGAATGCATTCCTACATGGAAAAATGGAACAAAGAGTTGTATACGAAAGATCCCCTGGGCTTGTAAAGTGACTATAATTCGAGAGAAGGATGTAAGTTGAATTTGGCTCTATATGGTCTAAAATAATCTCCAAGGACATGGTTTAGGAGATTTACTACAACAACGACGAAGTTTATCTATAAGCAAAGAAAATCTGGCCACACTTTGTTTATAAAAAGATAGAATTTCACATCACGTGTCTGATTATTTATTTGGATGACATGATCATTACAAGGGATGATACAAGAGATTTTGTGCTCTTAAGGAACAATTATCTCTTGATTTTGAAATGAAAGACTTAGGGTAACTGAAGTATTTTCTTGGTATTAAAGTGTTGAGGTTAAAAGGAGATAATTTCATAAACCAAAGGAACTATATACTAGGTTTGCTAGCAGAAACAGGCATGCATGATTGTAATCAGCAGAGACACGCATTATAGCCAATCATGGCCTTCAGATTATCAAAGGTGAAAAGTTGGAAGACATACTGCAATATCAGAGAGTAGTCTGTAAACTCATTTATCTCTCTTACACACGGACAAACATTACATATGCAGTTGGAGTAGTAAGCGGGTTTATACATAGACTGCATATACAATAAGGGGTGAAACTTATTCGGATCAAAACCGCAAACCGAATAACAAATATGGTTTGATGATTTTTAAATTTGGTTTGGGTTAGGTTTGAAAATTCAAAAACCGAAATTTTAAGGTTTGGATTAGGTTTGGAATTTTCAAAAACCGCAAACCGAATTTCTAGACCGCAAACCGAAATATTTAAGAAATTACATAAAGCCCACTAACATTAATGTATTAGCCCAAGCCAAATGCATTCTGAACGTAAAAAATTGAAAATTCTAACCCTTGATAATACATGTACTACCGCCATCTCACTCCCACACTTGTTTAGTATTTTGCAAGATTTGTTATTTTGAATGACATTGTAAGACATTATGTCTATTATTATTAATCTTGTATGATTTGCTATTGTCTTAATTATTGTTATTGTAGTTTAAATTGTTATTCGGCCCAAAAAGAAAAATTCGGTATGGGCGGTTTGGGTTTGGTCTACAGATAAAAAATACGGTTCGATTTGGTTCGGTCTAGAAACTAATTTGGTTCGGTTTGGTCTGAAAATATGGAGACCGAATAAAATATGGTTCGATTTGGTTTCGATGAAAGTCCAAACCGTAGACCGAACTTTCACCCCTAATTATACAATATATGATAGCAGTTATAGGGTTCTCGATTATCTAAAGGGTACAAGTGGTAGACACATCAGATTCATGAAAAATGATCACTAGGATATTCGGCCTACACAAATGCAGATTGAGCAAGAGATTAGGAAATATACTTCTGGATACTTTACACTGGTTGGGGAAATCTTGTTAGATGGAAAAGTAAGAAACAAAAAGTTATTGCTCTATCAAGCGGTGAGGCAGAGTTTCGAGGTATTGCCAAAGGAATAAAAAAAATCCTATGGCTAAAAGAACTTTTAAGTGACGTAAACTGCCTACAAAAATAGGCATGCAAATTGTTTTGTGCCAATAATGCGGCTATATCAATATTTCTTGACACCAAGTACAACATGATTGCACCAAGCATGTTGAATACAATAGACAATTCATAAAGAAGAAAACTTATAAGAAAATTATAAGTCTTCCTTTTGTAAGGTCAGAAGATCCGCTAGTAGACATCTTTACAAAGGTTGTTTCATCAGATACATTTGATGAAATGCTATGCAAGTTAGGTATTGGTGACTTGAGGACCTAACTTGAGGGGGAGTTTAGGAAAGTAAATTCTTGAATATTTCCTTATTATTTAGTTTCCTAGTAGTTCATAATCATGTATAAATAGGAGATCCTAGGTTTTACATAATAAACAATACAAACAATTTTCAAAACCGAAACACTTATCTGCATTTTATTTCTTCAAACAAAAGGCGAATTCAAATCTCCATATTTTAATGTTGGTGGTAATGAAGCATTGAATTTCATGCCACTTATTCTTTATTCGAACCTGTGGTCTATCATCCTAAATGGTTTTGTTTCTATTTCTCTATTTTACCAATCTTGTTTGGAATTCTCATCTTTATTTCGAAAAAATTTCCCATAAAATCATATTTTCATGTCATCAAAAGTTTAAGATTGTTGATTAAAGTTTCATTCACTTCATTTTAAGAATGAAATAGAAAAATATTTAATAATTAGTTCAAACATATCGATTAAGAAATTTATTTTTAAAAATTATGATGATGTATCCACTACAACATATAATTTGCTTTTAGTGGGATATATTTTGCGGCATTTAATTTAAATTTTGCTATATCAATTTTCTTATAGTATATATAGAGGATTTAGTGACATTTATTAGAGCCTTTAGCAGCATATATAATAAACAATCACACTAAAGCTTTTTGCAACATAGGATCTCTTGACATTTTTCACAAATGTCACTATAGACTATAATGACAATTACATATGCCATTAAAGACCAAATAAAGTGCCGCTAAATCACTTTATAGTGGAACTTAAAATAAATACCAATATATATTACACTAAAAATATGAATCAGTGGCATTTTTTTAATGCCACTAAATACAATGTCACAAAAAGTTAAATTTGTTGTAGTGATCGTTAAATTGTATAAAAAATTAAACAAAAGAATAAATTTGTAGAATCGAATCATTAAATTGTAGGATTGTGAAATCGTTTTATGATTCTACCTCTAAAATATATTTTATTTTAATTAGAATTGTAAGATTTAACCAACCTACGATCTACTTATGATTCTGCCTACGATTCGAGTCGCTCGCCTATTTTTGGATCGTAAAATCTTATAATCGTGTATCAAAATTGTGATTTTAAAAATCATGTCTTACGCTATTTGGTATAATTTTATTTGATCAATTCCTATATTTGTGATCTCATACAACCTGATTATAATTGTAGTAAATTAATTAAATCAGCATATAGATCAAAGTTGGAGTCTAGTAAACGTTACTATCACTTAAAATAATCGAATATATTTATCTCCATAAAATGATTTATTTATATTTTGTGTTCACACTTGATCAAAGGACATCAATTCTTACCGTTTGATGTATTATGAACGAAAAATTTGTTAAATTTCCAATAAAAAAAAGGGCTAATTATCAAAAACTAAGAACAATAAATGTTTTGCCAAAAACTTTCGAGAAAATCTTTTTTTAAAAATAATACGAACTAACGAAAGACATTGACATCTATTTTATGTTAGTTCAAGACTAGCTCTTTCAATAACTATTTATAACACTAATCAATAATTGTAGTGAGAATTCAATTAAATAATTAAGCAAATTTTGCCAATAACCAATAAAGAGAAAAAGTCTCGTAGTCACATCAAGAAACTTAGTTTCCAAATTCAACATACAAATCCAAATGCTCAATGCCATGGAGTTAGTACCAAAAATCATTCATGAATCACAAACATATGCATATGTTTGGTAAATAAGTACCTCGGAAAAGATGCCAAATGAGCCATAAAATCATGCGGCAGATTTAATGACAGTTAATGATATCAACTGATAATCTTTAATTTATGTATAAAATTATATACCTAAAAATATTAATATATGGTAAAAGTTTTACAATGTGAAAGTATTGACCTAGGTTCAGAATGCAACTAAATTGTTCCATTGTGACCTTTTTTGCACATAAAACGCTAGCAAACATTAATTTTGAAGCTTTAAGGCTATTGTACGCCTACTTATGCGACTCACCATTTCAAATGTTATCAGCTTCAACCTTTTACCCTTAAACATAAACCTTAACTATACCATCTTTGGATTTGGGAAAAAACATGATTTGGATGAAAGATGGTAGAGTTATGATTTATGTTTTGGTGGAAAATGTTGAAATTAATGGCTTTTCGAATTGTGAGTCGCATATATAGACGTACAACAACCTAAAAAAATTCTAAATTAACTTTTGCTAACGTTTTGTATGCTAAGAAGGTCACGTCGGAACAATTTGGTAAATCTCAGGATTACCGCGTAGATTTTTTAAAAGTTTTGTGCTTACCATGTAGAAAACCCGAAACCTCAGGGTTATTATATGGAATTTCCCTAATTTTTTTAAAAAATATTATTGACATTATTTAATTTAATTTTAGATCCTGGACAAATTCCGGTTTCTTCCACTATGTCCAATCGAAAACATGCTGGAAACTAACGGCGAAATTTATGGGGCCAGCTCCATATTAGCCATGCATCATAATCACAGTAACACCCTGGATGTTTATCACTTCACTTATACTAATAAAGTTCTTACATCTCCAATCGACCCATGTTTTGTGCTTCTTAATCTGTCAATAATATAACTATAAAAATTTAATTAGCAGTGAGGTTAGCACTTTAATTATGACTTATATAGAAAACGATTTGGATATTACGTACATTTGGTAAATGATAACTTTGAATTTTCGCCTTTTTTCACGTGGTAGACCAATCTAATGTTTTAATCCACGTGGTGACCTTCACCTTTCAATTTCTCCACGTGGTAGACAAAATGAAAGTTTTTTTGTCTGATCACTCTAATTTAACACATATTTTGAAATTCAGTCAAAAAATACTTAATTTAACTAAAAGCTTAACATTTTGTCTACTAAATAAAAAAGTTGAAAGCTCAAATTGCCACGCTAAAATTTATGAAAAAGCTAAAACCTCATTGTAAAATTTCTTAAAAAAAATTTTATATTAAGGGTCAAATGCAATGGTTATAATTATTTGTGGCCAAATACTCCATATATACTTGACGTATATTCATTGATTGTTGAAGGAAGGTTATGGTTGGTCTTCGCCCACTAATAGCTCGACAACCGAATCAATTTATATTTATTGGTTAAATAATTTAAAGAAGTGGTAGGTCATTTCTTTTGAGGGAGGAATAAAAATATACCGTAATCTTTAGTATCATTTGTTAAAAATAGCTTGAAATTAAGATAGAAATTATAGTCACGAAATTTTTTAAGAATGATAGCCATGAAATTTGAAGTAATAAAATATCGTTAAATATTTTATCAATTAGAGTCCGAATAATGGCGTAATATGATGGCTATACCTGAATATCTGATTAAGCTAAATGTTTATAGGTAAGAAGTAATTCTTTAAACCAATAATTTTGATAAGTTATAAAGAAAATTGTCGGGTTAGGCAAATACATAAAATAGGAGTCATAAAGAAAAAAATAGTGAAAAAAAGGAATCTCTAAGCAAGATGTAGAAGTTAGCAATACATTGTTATACAAATTCGTCCCTCTTATTTAACATTATTTTTTATTTGAGTTGTTTTTCTCATTTTACATTAATTTTATTTTTAAAGACAGACGCACTACATTGTATTAATCTCATTTGTATCTTTTATATAATTTCATTTTTTTTCTTTATTTATTATCAAATATCACTATTTTTTCTCTTTGATGTAGAGTTGATTGGGTTGTGGTGCTATCACATAAACATCCACATCCATTATATCATTTCATATGTATAAACATATACTTAGAATTTAGTGGTTTGTGATTTTGCAAATTTTCCATCCATGCATGATTCTCCATCACTCTTTGTCTTCCCGTTTCCTATTCCACGTTCATCAACTATTAAGCTATTATTTTATTGTAAATAGGTCATCTAGGTATGTGTGCGATAAATTATATTCTCTCTGTTTTCTAATAAAGTTTTTATTTGTCATTTCAGGTATTTTATTTGTTCTCATAAAAAATCATTTTAATATTATATGTTTGGACAAAAATAATCATATTTATTCTCATTATAATATTTTAATGCTTATGGTCCTTATATATTTTTCACTAACTTTATTTTAGCGGTTTGTATTCCTTATGGATCTACATGTTTCTCAATAACTTTATAAATCATTTTTAAATTAGTTGTGGTTCTCATTTTTTCCACTAACTTTCTTTGAATATTTTTTTTTTAAAGTTTATGGTTCCTACTTTTTCTTCATTAAATTTATTACTCAATAAAATGCTATATCCAAAGTTGTCGTTAAAATCGTGACTCTATCTAGAATCGTTTAGAAAGGTAGAATCGAATCGGTAGAATCAAACTGTAGATCCGTACGATTCTACAAATAACCCAAATATATTTAAAATACCTATTTTCTTTTCACTATTATCTAATTCTAAAGTTTATAATTTATGAATTAAAGTTTCTTTGACTTTATTTTTAAAATATAACGAAAATTTTTTTAATAATTAATTTAAATCTTTATACCGATTAAGAAATTTGTTTTTAAACGTTTTCATGATGGAAAATTTGAAATTTATGTGTATATGTATAAGAGATTAGTAAAAGATGGTACATAAGAAATATTAAAATATTTTATATTAAATTAGTAGAATCGGCCGTTAAATCGTAGAATCCTTGTATGATTCTACCTCTAAAACTTTTATTCCAATTAAATCCGTAAGATTCTACAACTTTAAGATTCTATCAGCGACTCAAATCGCTCGCTTGTTTTTGGATCGTAGATTATAATCGCGATTTTAACAATAATAACTATATCTACTATTTAAAAGATTGTATTTTTTAATTCTCGTGAATATTCTTTATGTGAATTTATTAAAAAACGAAAGAAGTAATTAAGTTCATAATACGTATTGTGTATATAAAATAGGTAAATTTAAAACACATTTAAATGTATTATTTTACTGTGTCTATCAATATTTGTATGCTGTAAAATATAAAATCTGATATCTTTAACCATGTAAGTGATGCTCTAATTATTTATTATAAACTTAAGTGTGTATAAGACAATCTCTCTGTGAGACACTTTTTATATATAGACTAAGTAGCACTATTAATATAATTATTAACAAATAAATTTCTATTTTAAGACAATTTCTTACCAAAGTAGCTCGTGCACTTTTCATTATTGTTGTTAAAAAATACAAACAAATAGGGTTAGGATATAATTATATGGATAAAGTTGCCATCTTGGAATGAACCAACTTGTACACAATTACCACCAAATTTGATATATTCATTGGAAAAAGCAAGGAATTTGACTATTTTCAGATGTGATATATTGGTTGAGTTTATCAAGTTGTATTTTGCAAGCGCTATACTTTCGTGCCCCAATCGTATGTACTGTTTACCAAATTGGTAAAAAAAAAAAAAAGAAATTTGTGCAATTCATCTAAGCTAGAAAAATAGAAATAACCCAACATGTCTATCACTTTTTTCAAAAAGATTTTGAGTACTCCCTAGTCCCTCCCTTCTTATTTTACATCATAAAATATTTTCCATTTCTTATTTACTTTGCTTCAATTTTATATTTGAAAATAAATTAACTCTTTTTTTAATTTCATACACAAATTATACTAATAAGAAAGATATATAGTACTGATCTATCACCCACCCTCACACGACACGAGTGTCCTTCGGATGAAACACGTATACACTCTTTTCATAATATTAAATATTATATTTGAAATGAGGGATAAGATAAATAAGATTAGAACTTATGAACAATCTCTCACGTTTGCTTCTAAAATTAACAAACCCATGTAAGGTTTACTTCTCAAGTTTATTAAGTAATATATCATTTTTTTATTTTTCAGTATGGGACAACTCATGTATAGAACAATGAGCACTTGAATACATTCAACTTTTTTTTTCATATCATCTATAAAATGATCTTTTTAATTTATTTATATTTTTTAAAAGCCACACCATCTGCAAATTATGTAAAATACACTAGATAATACTGTCAATTGTGACATTTAAATATCAACATCATGACATTTATTAAATGCCAATAAAATATTTGGTGACACTTGTAGGAAGTGACATAAATTAAGATAAATTGTGACATTTAGACG
Organism: Amaranthus palmeri; assembly: GCA_019776075.1. Taxonomy (NCBI): domain Eukaryota; kingdom Viridiplantae; phylum Streptophyta; class Magnoliopsida; order Caryophyllales; family Amaranthaceae; genus Amaranthus; species Amaranthus palmeri. The sequence continues at coordinate 50,083 of JAAKBH010000084.1, forward strand.
AAGTGTCAAAAATATTGTGTCACAATTGAACATTTTTGTAGTGCTAAAGGTGAATGAGCAGTATTTGATGATCAATTTTTTTGCTTTAAAATTATTTATTATTATTGAAGTTAAACATATTATCGATGCTGATCAAATTAAATCAGAAACGTTAGATGTGTACTTCCTCTGGTTTTTAATAGTCGCTGCATTTCTGTTTTTCATGTTATCTAATGAACAATTTTAATCATTTATTTCTTTAATTTGATATGATAAAAAAATATTAAAAAGTTAAAATGAAGAAACTATATATTAAGACGAATCAAACAATATCACACTGGATTATATTTTACATTATACTTAAAGAAATATATGACAAATAAAATCTTTTAATGAACAGTATTCGCTAAAGAAACTCTAAAAACTATTAAAATTCAGAGGTAAAGACCATTTATGATATTCTGCCATTTAAAATTGAAATAAAGACCATTTATGAAAAGATACAAAAAAATTGACTCTCACAAATTTTTATTACCACCTAATACAATATAACTAAATGGTAATGATTAATGTTAAATTTTGTAAAGAAATTGAGATAATTAAAAATAGAATAAACATGACGACAATCAATCTAGACAATACATTTTCATTTCAAAACTATACTAACTTTTCATTACTATTCTCAACTTTTATAATATCGATAACTAAACAGGTCGTGAGATGAATAGTAATTTACTCCCTATGAAGAATGAAATTCAATGCATTTAATGATGAATTCATCCGAACCATGAAATTTTCGAGTAAACCATGGAGATTTGGCTTCCATGATTGAAGCAAAATGTTCATTTTCTTATCGGTTATTACAATTATTTACTTTTATTTTAGTTGAAGACAATGAGAACTATTTATTTGTAAGGACCAATGTTGAGTATGACCAAACTTTCTTCACTTTCACGTAAAGCCAATGGGAAAATACATAAACTTTGCGAATTGCAAGTCCCAAAAGAAGAGACCCGAATGTTTGTGTGTGATCCAAGAATTATCCACACTACTCTCATCTTGTTCATGACCTATTTACATAATTAAATACAGGACGACAGTCGGAAGCTCGGGCTTAAAAGGGGCAAGAGGGGTCTATGTCTCTGATTCATATAAAAAATGTTAGAAAAACTACGCTTAATATTTGAAAGTTAGGAGACTATAATGGTATTTATAGTAATTAGGGGCTCATAACTAATATTTCGTCCTAGGCCTCTTAAACCTCAGGATTGATCACCTTGGTTAACTGCTTTTCTTTTCGTTTATATGAAAAAAAGATTCAATTCTAGCTACCTAGCTACAATAATTAAGGTCAATTCATTGTTCTCCATGGCCCTTAAAAAGTTTAGCTTATCTTCGAATAAAAAGTTCTTTTATTTAATCATTTTTTATATCGTTCTTTCATATTAATATAGTATTGTTCTATTAGTCACTGCAACATAATTTGCTTTTAGTGCGATATATTTAGCGTCATTTAATCTAACTGTCGCTATTTCAAATTTCTTATAGTGTATATAATAAAGGATTTAATGACATTTTTATTAGACCCTTTAGCACCATATTAAAACGTCACACTAAAACTTTTAGCGACACAGGATCTAGTGACATTTCTCACAAATGCAACTATAAACTATAGTAACAATTACATATGCCACCAAAAACCAAATTAAATGTCACTAAATCATTTTATGGTGGAACTTAAAATAAAAACCAATAATTATTATACTAAAAATATAAATCAGTAGCATTTTTTTAATGCCACTAAATTTAATGTCCCAAAAGGCTAAATTTGTTGCGGTGAGTCTCAAACATTTTTTATAAGTCATTCATAAACCTATTTCTTGCAAGACTGTATAGGTTTAAGCTAGCATGACTAAATGACAATGAGACACAACTAAAACATAACGTACAAAAATCAACACACGTTCAATTAGGTCTGGTTGTCCACCCTATTATGTGTACACAAATTCTTATTACTTGAGCCGTCATTTCTAAAGACGGCTCTCAAAAGCCCAGTTCAATTGTAAATATATATTGTTATAACTCTAAATATAGATTTGGGCTGGACATTTGAGAGTCGTATTTACAAAAGACGGTCTCTCAAAAGAGCACCTGTTATGTGTAAGGAAATATTGAAATTGACAGGGCAAAGTAAAATGAAACATAGAAGCATAGTACTCCCTCTGTTTTCTAAAGTTCTACTCATTAGGAATATTTCACCTTAAGGAGAGAGAAATTTATTTAATGTTTTTGACACATATTTTAAAGATAAAATATATTTATATGAGATTTTGTTAGATTCTTCTTAATATATATGTACTTTTCTATTATTTATTATTTTATAATCTTTTTATTATATGTATTTAGAGATATTGTGGTTTAAAACTTGCATTGAAAATTGTGCAAAAAATAAATGGGAAAATCAAAAAGAAATGGTGGGAGTACGTTGATAATTTTCTTTTAATTGGTTTACTTTGTTATTTATTCAAATCTTAATTCCGACCGACTCGTACAGTCGTACCATAAGTTGGATCTAAACTACAATTTTTAATTAAGGGGTCAAATTGTCGATATACTATTAAATTATTTACTATATAAAAACTAGTTAAACTATGAACATTTTTAAAATCATGTAGGCTGATATGAGCTTGAATAATAGCAAAAATTACATTTAAAAAATAAAGTTAAAGTTTTCTATAATTGTTATTCCTTTTTTTAAAAAAAAAAACTAAGTTTTTTGACTTGTATATTTGTCTAGTAAATCTCTAAATAAAACACTATTAAAATTAAGATAGCAAAAATATAACCCCACGCATTAAAAATGATGATTGTGAAAGTATGAAAGATAAAGGGTAATGACATTATTTTTAATATAAATTTATTTATTAGTCTAAAAAAAATAATAGTTTAAATTAAGGTTTAATTTGATTCTTTAATTTTAGATTATAAATATATTGCTGCAAACATTGACATATAAAATTGATTTATTGTTTTGCATTTTAATTTTGTTTTAGTTTCAACTAGATAATGCCCGTGCGATGCACAGCTTTAATATACTTTTTGACATATTTGTATAAACAAAATAAATAAAACATTTGCGGCTATATGTTTTAACTATCTGAAACTATCCTATACTCATTTAATTAAAAACATAATAAAGATTTTATTACTAAACTTTAAAAAAAATATATACTTCTATTCTATTACTTCCTAATACATTAAATGATGGGACATAAAAAATAAAAAATCAATCAATTCGGATAATATTAGTCATACTTAAAAGTTAGTAAAGTCAAAGATATTGATATTAATATTAATCATTATAACAATAACATCATCTTTAAGTTTTGGAGGAGAATTTTTTATTGAGAGAGTGACACGTAAGCAATTTTGATAAGTGATGACATCAATAGTGTTTTGTTTTAGTAATAGTTATAGATTTCTTATTTAGTTGAAAATTTGAATAAAATTGTATTAAAAAAGTTCAAACTGAATTGATTTTGTTCGGCAATTTAGTTTGGATTTATAATTCATTATCTAATCCAATTATTTTTAGTTTGATTAAATTTTATACAAAAATCCAAATCGCTAACCGAACTTTCACCCTATGTGGAGGCCCTAACAAGTAAATATATTGAAGTTGAAGGGCAAATCACAAAACCCAAGTCTATATATAACCCCAACCTGCTTGCCACATCACTACTATCTTAGTTTATTCACCAAATTCTCCACTTACTACCCATCATCATTCATTCACTCACTTACATACCATTCTCTTCAAACTCTCTCAATCCACACCAAAAACAATGGCTATGGCATTCAAAATGGTAATAATCTTCAATCATTGTTAAAGAAAGTGTTCAACTAAAAGCTTAAACTGATGGTTGAAGTCCCAGGATATGTTATATATACTCTAACACGTCCCTCACACAAGAGTCCTTTGGACTAGAAGTGTGGATGCGACACAGGCCATCCTCATATCTGGCGCTGAATATTCCACTCTATTGAGGGGTGGTTGAGATTCGAACCTGTGACCTCTTGTCATACAGGCTCTGATACCATGTTAAAAAACTATCTCAACCAAAAACTTAAGCTGATGGTTGAGGCCCAAAGATATGTTATATACTCTAACGATCATTTACATAAGATTTTCATTATTTTTTGTTTGTTAATGAATTAATTGTTGTATTCTTTTTTTTAAAAAAAAAGGCGACGACAGGGATGCAAATAACAGAGGAATGTAAGAATTCATTCATGGAGATGAAATGGAAGAAAGTTCATCGGTACATCGTGTTTAAGATAGATGAAAAGTCGGGAGGATTCACGGTGGATAAAGTGGGTGCCGCCGGTGAAAGTTACGATGATCTAGCTGCTTCTCTTCCTGATGATGATTGTCGTTATGCTGTCTTTGATTTTGATTTTGTTACTGTTGATAATTGTCGTAAGAGCAAGATCTTCTTTATTGCTTGGTAATTTACGCTTCTCTTCTCTTACTTTTTGTTTTTTTATTTGAAAATTGGATGCGGTGACACTGTGTTTTTGGTTTTTCTAGATATATTTTCTTAGTTTTTAATTTTGCGTTTTGATCTTGAGCTACTAACTTTTCTAATTAGTAGACAAAATGTTAAATTTTTGGTGAAATTAAGTATTTATTTTTACTTGATCGATTTCGAGATATATGGTCAAGTAGGCTGATCACAACGTTTGTTTTTTGGAAAAATGTCATTACATTGGGTAAAATAACGTAAAGTTAACAACAAAAACTTTTATTTTGTCTACCACGTGAAAAAATTTAAACGTCAAAGTTACCACGTGAATTAAAATAAAAGTTTGTCTACTACTCCATATGAAAAGGCCAAAAATTCCGAATCACCACATAATTTTTTATTTCTATTTTTATTTTATGTTACAATTGAACGTGACTTGTGAGGGGTATTAGATTGATGATTATAACTATATAAGTTTATGACTTATGACTATTTGTTGTTGCAATTACTCTCGTTAGTTTTGGGGTGTTTTCTTTTGATCAATTATCATCTTGACTTCTTGAGGCTAGAATTTGGTTTTAAGCAAATTACATAACTATTAACAAAAATATTTAGGTTTGAGTATATGGAAATGTACATTAAAACTTTTATAATATTAAATCTATAATATGATTTAATACTGTATGATTTAATACTATATCATGATATTTAAATTGGTTAACACACACAAAATAAGTTCAATGCGCCTTATACAAGAGTCGTATATAATAGTGTTCTGGATTCTCATAGAAGGGAGGCTTAATAGCATTTAAACTTTCAGGGAGAAAATCTCTCATGTTAAAAGACGGACTAGAGAATAAAATCAATTTAAGTTTTAACTATTAATTTATATTTTTGATTCGGGCCGGCCCTAAGTAAGGGCAAGACTTGTTTACGCCCAGGGCCTCTCATAAATTTTAGTTTTCAATTAGTGCTAAGGTTCAACGCTGTTTTTGATGGGGATAATTTATAATTTAGGGGCCTATTTATAATCTTTCGCCCTGGGCCCTTAAAAACTTAGGGGTCGACACTGTTTTTGATGGGGATAATTTATAACAAAATAATTTAAGCAAGCAAGGATTGAAACATCACAAATTTAAGTTAGGTTTTTTTTTTTTAAGATAATTACGATAATTTTGGGAAAAGTTGGACTATGTGCAAGCTCGAGATTCAATACAATTACGGTTATTTAGATCAGGCTGAAATTGTTGGCTGGTTTGACCGACAGAATGTATTGGCTGATAAAACAACTATTTAAGCTAGTTGTTTAAGCCAATTGTCATTAAAATGTCTTGTAATTAAACACTATTTGTTGCTATTTATCTGAGAAAAAAATAGGCCAAAAGCCAATCACTAATGAAAAAGCTATTGTAAGTAGTTTTTATTTATTATGGCTTAAAAGTCATCAGCTTTTCAGCTAACTAAGTCGTTTACAAAACAAATTGTTTTTGCTATTTCACCAATAAAAGCCGAAAATCAAAAACTAAAAGTCTACCAAAAAGCCAATAGAAAAACTAATTTGTACTCTTATTGAATAAAATGATAATTGACCAAATACTATATGTGCTCTATGAAGATTGTCCCATTGGCAATTGGTGGAAAAATTAAGAAAATACTCCATATATCAATGGGTTATTTCATGTTAAAACAAGAAAATATGTGAATGAAATGCAAAAACAATTATGTGAATGTGATTTTTTTTTTTTTTTTTTTTGAATATCAATGGAGAGGCTATAATTGGTGAATGTGATTTAAAGAATAAATATTTATCCAGACAAAAAAAATAAGGGAAATTTAATATAAAAGATTTAAAACAAAGTTAATGGATAAAAATAAATAGTGATATTAAATATTGATAGTAACTAAATTTTGTATTTTTTGTTGTCCACTTTATTTTTTCATGAATTTTAAAATAAATTTTGAGTTTCCATATTTTTTTAGTATGCATTATAAAAATTGTAAAATTATATATTAAAATTCTTTGTATCAAGAGGAATCTAACAAGAGTTTACATGAATATCTTTTTTCTTTATTATACATTTTAAAATTTTAATTTAATTTAATTTTTTACAAAGTAAATAAATTTAAAGTGAATAAATAATAGGACACATAGAGAGTAACAAAAATGACTTGAGATAAGGCCTATGTGATGGACCAATTGTTTTTATACCGACAATTAGGTTCATTCGATGAGTTTCTTTAGAGTCTACATCATGTTCTAGCAACACTATATTATTATAAACTAAACACCGACATTATATGAAGTTATCTTTAAAGCTGAATTATTAAAAAAATAAAAACAAAGAATTCTTAGAAACTATTAAAATCCTGCATACTTTTATAATTTACCTTGAACTTTACTTTCTTGGCAAAGTTCTTTTAGATTTGCTTTAAAATTAGAGGTATGTGTAAAGCCCTTAAATCTAAGGATTTGACTACATACTTTGTTGTTAATTTAATGTTTACATGTAAGTTGTCGCTCATTCAACAAAAAAAGGCCAGTATACCATTTTATTTTGGTAATTTATTATTGATTATAGTATTTTAAAAAGTTAATTATTTTTCCATTTGTTTTTCATTAGAAATCGACCATAATTGGTTTTAAATCTGCATTTGGCAAGAGCTTAAAAAATCACGTGACATTGTACTTAAGATATGAAATTGCGAATTTGTTTTAGAGTTTCACGGGGAAATATTTATGTTTTCAGGGCACCATCGGCATCAAGGATTAGAGCAAAAATGTTGTATGCAACATCAAAGGATGGAATAAGAAGGGCATTAGATGGTATTCATTATGAAGTGCAAGCAACTGAACCTAGTGAAATGGGATTTGATATCATCCAAGACCGTGCAAAATGATTTGTTTGGATCTTAAAAATCAATTATAATCTTAATTTAATGCTAATTTAACATCCCCTCAAATAAAATCTCTAAATTATCTAATTTACATGTTTAGATTTCGAGTGAAGGTAGTATATGATCGGAGGAGCTCTAATTCGTGTCTTTGTTTACGTTGCTCCCCTCTTATAATCGGTTAATCTTTGTTAAGTTCAAGTTTAATGTATTATCAAATTACGCATCAATACTGCCTTGTGGATTTTGCTCGTTTTTTTTGGCATTTGTACTACTAATTAATCAATGTAATAAAATAGTACTACTACCTAAGCAATTTTATTTTATTTTTTTTTAATGTTCCTCACCATACATTTTGTCGACCAATTTGCTTTATTGACAATGAATGATTCTCTTTTATCACATAAAATGAAAGTGATGGCTCAACATAGTTGGTTGAGCATGATGGAAAAGAAAAGAGAACATATAAGAAATTTGACCTTATTCTTCTCTAGTTGAGGCACACTCTATTCATTACACCCAAGGCTAGTAGATGGATAATGATGTGGGGTCATAGTGGAATAAGATCTTTGTATATTGATTGCTAATCTATTGCTTTAAGTTGTTAATAGATCTATTAATAGCTTTTTAGTAGTCTAAGAAACTGTCTATCGGTGAGACGATTTTAAAATATAAGATTATATGCTAATAATTGTATTAGTTGTTCAGCCCATATATAAAGATTGTTTCGCGAAGACACCATCTCAACAAGAATATGTGTTGGATCTATCATCTTAGCTTCTAGGTATTCCGTTTCTAAAAGTTTGTATTTTTTAAAATAACATTTTAAACCTTAATGTCTTTAAAAATATTTCAATAAAATATTATAAAATTCATATTCTAAAATCTATATGTCGAAACAAATCTAAATAGTTTATTCTGTTTTAGAAAATCAAATTCGCTGTTTTTGTACAGATCATATCCATCAATACACTTAGAATTTCACATACTAAAGGGAAAAGCCCAACTAAAGTCCACAAAAACATTAAACTTGGTAGATGACAAAGTTCTAGTCATAATATCCGAGGGGTTGTCTTCCGTTGCAATCTTCACCTAAGTTAAATTCTTTGTTTCCATCACATTCCAAATGAATCTATAATGGGAAATTATCAATAGTGCCCCTGAGGTATGCGTTATTCTCAATGGTGTATAAACTTTTTTTTCCAATGGCACCCCTGAGGTTTTTGAGGATTTTCCGTTAAAATTCCGTTAAGTTTTCGAAATTAACCTAATTAGGGTTTGTTTCTTCTTCTTCTTCTTCACTCCTTCCATGCACTACAAAAAATGTTGCATTTAGGCACACTTAAAAATGCATTTAGGCACACTTAAATGTGATGCTGCACAACTTAGCCACGCTTAATTAAGCGTGGCCTCTGCTTGTGTTACTAAATTTTCAGGCACGCTTATTAAGCGTGGCTAAAAGTGCTATTAAGCGTGGCTAGTTGCTCCTTCAGCCACACTTATAAGTGTTGGGAACTTTCCTCACTTGACAAGTGTGGCTGCCTTCCATCAATAGTTGTCCTTTCTTCAAAACCCAGAAAAATCCATTTTTGAAGAGAAATTAAGAAGGGTATTTTCATATAAAGTCTAGCATGGACTTGGTCCACACTAATATTAGTGTGGACCAAGTCTCACACTCTATTTCACTCTACTCTACTCCCCTCCCCACTCTTTCACTTCACACTGTGACTTTATTTCACTATACTCTTATACTCTCACACATCATCCATTCAACTCTTATACTTAAAAAAAATTTGTAAATATTACGACAAAAAAATTAAAATTACAAATTTAAAAATTAAACAATTAAAATTAAAATTTTAAAGATCAAAATTTTTTTAAAAAAATTAAAATTTTAAAAAAACTAAAAAAAATTTAAAATTTATAAAAAGATTTAAATAAAAAATTTTAAAAAAACAAACAAATAAACAAACAAACAAATAAAATTTAAAAAATTAAAAATTAAAACTAAAAATTTTTAAAAATAAAAACAAAAACTAAAAAAAAATTCAAAATTTTTTTTTCCATTCACCCTAGAATAAGTAATGAAGTGTAAAAAGAGTGAAAATAGTAGGAATAGTAGTGTGAAAACTTGGTCCACGCTATTTTAGTGTGGACCAAGTCCACACTAGAGGTTCTCGTATTTTCATGGGTAATGTAATTCCTCATTATCAATGACAATACCCTTCTCAATTTCTCTTCAAATTAAAAATAGATTTTTCTGGGTTTCAATGACAATACCCTTCTCAATTCCTCATCAAAACTTTGGGTTTGTTTCTTAATCGGATGCATTTCCATGCATTTATATAATTAATAGTGAAACTGGTTGTAAACTGGAAAGTTATTTAATGATTTTCCTCAAATCTTATCGGAGGAAAAATACATTTCATGTTGGTAAATATTTGAGATGCTTAGTATGAAGTACATCCTAAATATTGAAGAAGGCATGCGAATACAAAATTCCTGTACATAGTTTGTGTTCATGTGTCCTGATTTTGAAATTATTTAATTTATCGCTTAGGATATGGATTATCTTCTTCTTCTTTGAGGTGTGCTGCCCTTTTTGTTGGTTATTTCGTGCTTTCATTTGAAACCCAGAGACATCCTATAGATAAATTTCATTACCCATTAAATTTCATGCCTAGCTTGGTTTTCAAAATCAAGAAAATTATGTGCAGAAGTAACTTCAAGACATCCTATAGAGAAGAAACTTAGATTTTCATGAGGAAAGCTTGAAGGAGATTGAGTTTTCATGGATTTTTCTAGGTTTTGAAGAAAGGACAGCCATGGATGGAAGGCAGCCATGGAAGGAGTGAAGAAGAAGAAGAAACTAACCCTAGACCCTAGTTAGGTTAATTTCGAAAACTTAACGGAATTTTAACGAAAAATACTTAAAAAGGTCACGGTTGTTATTACCCCTAAACGTCAGGGGTGCCATTGGAAAAAAAAGTTTATACACCATTGAGAATAACGCATACCTCAGGGGCACCATTGACAATTTCCCATCTATAGTTTATGTCAATATGTTTGGCTCACCTATGATAAGTATTCTAATTTATAGCAAACTGTATCACTTTGGCCATCACAATGCACACAAACCAAACCCAAACTAGGAAACACCTCACCAATAATACCTTTCAACCACTAAACTTCAATGAATGAAGTTATAATTATGTCTCAGGTAGCGTTTTAACTTTAAATTGAAACTGCCGTCTCAAGTAGCAATTTATACCAACCCTTAAAACCTAGTCCACACTCCACAGCTCATTAGGTTCCAAAATTGCTACCTGAAAAAGTGATTTCTTTCTGACGCTTAATTTGAGATATTTTATTCAGAACTTAGTTTGAAATTTTTTTAAAAAGAAGCTCACTAGGAAATCTTATTTGAGATCGCCTTTTCTATTTGACCAAAAGAAAAAGCCCAGCGTACTTCTTTCTGTTTAAAAAACCCAAATAAATGCGTTGAGCAAAACCTTAAAATCCCTAGTTCTAAACTTAAAAGGAAAAATTATATAAAACCACCTAATCTATACACTATTTTTTAAAAAATCACCTTATATAAATTTTTTTGCAAAAAACCACCTTATATAATGCATTTCTTTGCAAAAGACAACCTGTTACTATATTTCATCAGTTGACCGGCATTTTTAACGGTTCACTAACATGTGTTTGTCACGTGAGCTGATGGAGATGATGAAGGAGATGGTGTTTAAAGAAGGGCATGTGACAAACACATGCTGGTCAATCGTTAAAAATGCCGGTCAACTGACGAAATATAGTAACATGTTGTCTTTTGCAAAGAAATGGATTATGTAAGGTGGTTTTTTGCAAAAAAATTTATCTAAGCTGGTTTTTTAAAAAATAGTGTATAGATTAGGTGGTTTTATATAATTTTTCCAACTTAAAATGTCAATTTCAATACTTAAATTGTCAATTCTTAGCATTAACATCAACAAAAGCCCATCTAGTAATTTATTTTTGTTTTATTTTATTTATATATAATTTTTTTAAAAATCCCAATTCGAGACTTAAAAGGTCAAATCCAAGATAAAGATGGAATCACCAACCCCTTTTGTATGAGACTGTCTCACCGTGAGACAAGTCCATACAAATTATTCATTATTATAAAAGTTTATATTATTGGGCTATTTAACCCAAGTATTAGATATGTCTCACGGTGTTTTTTATTAATTTTACAAATTAAAATGTTAATTTCAAGAGTTAGAAGAACAAATTTGAAGACTTAAAAGGCCAATTTCAATAATTTGAAAATGACATTTTAAGTGATGAAATTGGACAATTTTAAGACTTAAAAGGTCAATTTAAAACACCAAATTAAAGACTTTAAAGATCAATTGCAAAACATAAAATTCTCATTTCAAATTAAAAGTTGGATGACTCAAACAGTTAAATTGATATCTAAATCTAAAACTTTGAAAACATTGGCTTTTTAAGTCTTAAATTTCGCTTTTTAAGTCTTGAAAAATTTTCTTCTAGTCTTAAAATTAGTATGTCAGAATTTTTTAAAAGAATTATTGGATCTGTGCCAATTGCACGGCTTAGGCCGTCTCAGAGGAGAGGATCTGTTTGTGAATTATTTTATTTTCACAAATTCTTGTGAGAGACGGTCTTTATGAGAGACCATCTCTAATTGAACTGACCCATAAAGGAAAATGTAGAGTAAAAGTAAATATTAAGCTTTAATGGACTGGGCTTGAAAGACGTCTTTTTGAAAAACGGTCTCTTAGGAGTTTTCGTTGTACTTTTGGTTCGAGTCAGCCCAAGATCTTTAGCCCTACATGCACATAGGCCATTTGCATAACCCATGACCCATCAGGCTCATTTTGGTGAAAAACAACACTTTCATATCATTTGAGCATAAACACCAACAAAATAAATAAATAAATAAATAAATAATCGATCTTTTTTGAGATGGAAAACCACGAATGACGAAGTATCTGGCTTCTACAAATTGTGTATTGTTCTTCAATTCATTCAAATTGTCTTCTTTTCCACCATTTTCTGTTCAATTTCAATCTGTAAAAACTCTTCCTCCTCCTTCCTAGTAAGTACTTTTTTTACCATGTTTGACCCACTTCACTCCACTTATCCCCTTTTCTTCATAATTAACTACTACTAATTACCGATTAATTGGAAAATGAAAGGTTTAAAATGTTAATTTTGTCCAAATGCAATGTATTTTTTATGCCCACTTCATTTTTTGTTTAGTAGTTGGGTATTTTTGTTTGATAATTTTTGTATAAGTATTAGTTGTGTTGGTTGATTTTTAGTTGCTAATGAGTAATAATGATGTATTTCATTGCTTTTGATCTTGTTTATGATTAATTCCAATCAATCTTGTTTAGTATTTTGATTTATTATGATGAAGATTATGACTTTACTTTGTCCACTTGCCTGTAATTCAGTGATTGTTCAGAATTCTAGTATTGAAATTTGCAATCCTTCAAAAGTGTATTGAAATTCACTTGTTTCAGTTCTCAAATTGGTAATGAGATTAATGAAGTGGGTAATACAGTATTCAGAAGATACTGGATTGAGTTTGTTACCATAGAAATTTATAGGCTTTTGAGTTGTCAGAAGAATCTTGATTACTAATGTGTTGTTTTGTTGGATTAAGGGTTTTCTTCAAGTGTTTGTGGCTTAGTATTCTAGGGTTGGGGATTGAGTGGTTGAGTTTGATGAACTATAAGAATGTACAAGGTTCATTTTGGAATGAGGAATTTAATTGGTATGTCGAGATTGATTAGCTCTATTGGCCTAATCACTGATCTTCTTTATTTGATGTATGTAATACTAGCTTTAAGCATATGTAATGATGTAACATTATGTGTAAGAATGGTTGTGGCTGTCGGCTTGTCACTACAACGAGATCAGTTTGACAATTATGCGGTTATTTATGCTCGATTTAAATGGTGGAGTGACTCATGTAATAGATATGGAAGTGTGGAATATGGCCGTATAAATTTAGCAAGTTTTCAAAATTACACTTTTTATCAATTTTATGGCATTAGCTTTTTAAATTCATGCTCTAAAAGTTCCATACTTAGGAGTTAGGGTTAGTTTAATTTAAGCAATTTATAATGGTAAGTTATGTCTGCTTATGTGTGTGCAAACAACCTTATGGATTTTGTAACTTCATTAAGCTTCTCGTACTCTATTTAAGTATACACAGGTTGAGGATTTTTGAAGGTTTATTTTTAACCTCGCCTTTTGGTTTATATCATTTTGTGATCACTTGTAGCAAAAGATTATCAATCGCTTCGGTGATGGATGCTTCTAGAAGTGAATTGGCAAAGGAACTGCCACTCTCCTTGGATCCAACCATGGTTGAAGAATATTCTTCTTTGTCAAAAGTACTTGCAAAATTCAGTGGCATTCCTAGCATTAACAAAGCTTGGGTTTTCGAATCAGATAATGGTATACCTTTCATTTAAATTTATTGTTTTTTTTTTGAACTTGGAACTTGTGTCTTCCGGTGACATTGTTGTCAACTTGTCCTCTCATTCTATTAACTTGTGCAGGCAAGGATTCAAAGGCTATGTTTTCTGTCAACCAACCAAATGTTCTCGCGAATAAAATGAGAAAGTCTTTACTATCTGCTTCTTTGAGAAAAAATGGCGCCAATTCCATCAACTTTGAATGGTCTCCATTTCCTATTGAATTGTCTGGAGTAGCTTTAATGGTTCCATCGCCATCAGGTTCAAAGCTTCTTATGGTTCGAAACCCTGAGAATGATTCTCCCACCAAACTTGAAATATGGGGCCCGTCAGCCTTAGAGAAGGAGTTCCACATTCCGCAATCTATTCATGGTTCAATCTATGCCGATGGATGGTAATGATTGATCCTTACACTTGAGTCCATTACACCTAGCATAATATCTCTTCCTATTTCCTCATCATTTCCGTGTTGCTGAAGTAACTTTCTATTCCTAATCCATTAGGTTCGAAGGTGTTTCATGGAACTCTGATGAAACACTTATTGCATATGTTGCTGAGGAGCCTTCCCCTCCAAAACCAATCTTCAATAGTTTTGGTTACAAGAGTGAAGGTTCCGGTGATAAAGATTGTAATAGCTGGAAAGCCCTTGGGGATTGGGAGGAGGGATGGGGAGAATGTTATGTGAACAAAAGGAGGCCAACAATCTTTGTCATCAGTGTTGAAAGGTCTACATTGCCTACTAAATACTTGCCAAATGTTTTTATTTGTGCATTATTTTCTATGATGTGCTATATCTATAGTTATCGAATTTTGCATTTTGTGTAGTGGTGAGGTACGTGCTGTTGAAGGAATCAAAAAGTCTTTGAGTGCTGGTCAAGTCATATGGACTCCAGCAACTGAAAGTTCACAACAAAAGTTAGTTTTTGTCGGGTGGTCATCGGATTCAAGAAAATTTGGCATGAAATATTGTTATAATAGGCCATGTTCCTTGTATGCTGCTTGCAGTCCGTTCAATGAGTTAACGGGTGATGGTACTGACCAAAGGTGGGTTGACTTCTACCGCTGATTATGCTCACGTACTATACAATCTGGATCCTCTTCTTTACAACTTTTACTATCTTTTGGTTAAGATAATTTTATCCATTGTGGAGTTTGATCCAGTAAGTTTGTTCATTTCTAACAGACCCAAGAAAGACACTGAAGTGGTTAATGTGACTCAGGGAATTAACAGTGCGTTCTCTCCTTTGTTTAGGTATGTTATGTAAGTTTTGTAGTTAAATGCTACCTTTACAAAGTAAATCAGGATACACATGAAAATTATCAAAGTCATGTTCATATTAGTTCTTTGATAGTTAAATTTCAAGGGCTTTTACTTAAAATGCGCTTAGCTATAGCATGTTTGGCAACTTGGAACTTATTTTCAAATATTGAATTGAAATGAATACTATGTTTGACTAATCTAAAGTTTGAAATTTTGGAATTGGGATAGTTTCATATGATTCTCAGAGCCATGTCGTTCATTTTTTGGCCCAGAGCAAAAGATAAAAAAAGGCTCCTAAAAACTAAAGGCGTAACGAATAATATAATACATCTTTTGTTTTTTATTGTTGATATTTGGACTAATCTGTAAAAAAGGCACTAATAACTTAATATTATTTAGCAAAAATTGTAAATTATATCTAAATTTAACTCAAATTAATATCACTCATACATGAAAAATAAATTTTTGGGCCCTAAACAATTCGGGGCCCCGGGCGGTAGCCCACTTTGCCCTTGCTAATCGACGACTTTCTAATGACGATGTAAAATTGGCCAAATATCAAAAATTGAAAGTTCTAAGTATATAGGTGTCATTTACAATTCATGAATTTGAATATTATTAAATTCCCCAATTTCAGATGAACTCCACATTGCCAAACGTGACCTTAAAGGATAAATTTTGCCTTTTTCCTTGCTGATATCTTCGTAGTTTGCCAAGAGGTCAAGGGGGAGGCTTTTTATTTAGATGTATACTGTATAGCATATGTTATGCATAAGTAATTTTCACTGAATAGGTAAATTTTGTTAAATTTATACTTACTCTATGGCCTATATTACAACTTCTTTATTATTAAAAGGGTCAATTGATAAACACCCTCTTTGTTATTATATGGTTGCATACATACTGTCATTTGACCTATGTAACATAATTATCTTTTTTTCAGTCCCGATGGCAAATTCCTTGTTTTCTTGTCTGCCCAAGCTTCTATCAACACAGGAGCACATTCGGCAACCAATTCACTCCATCGAATTGATTGGCCAAGTGATGGAAATCCCAACCTGCTCTCAAAAATTGTGGATGTGGTGAGTTGTAACTCTTACGATTTAGATTTTAAGGAAATGGACTTTTTTGGTTCCAAGACCCTTGTACCGTTTCATATATCAAATCCCTTCTCTTTGTTGATCCGTTTTAATTATGTAAAAATTGTTTCATGTCCTCTTCTATAAGAAATTGAGACACTGTTTTCTGATGGCAGAATTTCAGTCGTTGAAGATTAAGATGAGACTTATCCCTCTTATTTGAGTAGTTCTCATGCTTCTTCTCAATATTGTAGGTTTCTGTTGTAATGCGTCCTGACGACGGATGCTTCCCTGGGCTATATTGCACCGAATTCCTGTCTAACCCATGGCTTTCTGATGGGCATACTATTATTTTATCCTCTATATGGGGAAGCACACAAGTTATACTTTCGGTGGACATACTCAGGTAGCAAAGGTTTCATTTACCAAGTCCCCCTGCTAGTTATCTCTACTGTTTGTCTCAAAATTTAACTTCATTTTTCAGTGGCAATGTATTGCGCATAACCCCTCATGATTCATCTTCATGGAATCTTCTCTCACTTGATACGGATAATATCATTGCTGGTATTGTTGTTTGTCTACCATCCTTTTTCTCTTTGATTGCGTGAATACGCATTCTCTAACTTTTGGCTTAAAGAGTCCTCCATGATATACTAGTTTGTTTTGTCCTTTCCTGTTTACAGTATGTAGCAATTTAGTAGAGGTTCCAAAAATTAAATATGGTCTCAAGGAGTCTTCTACAAGTGCTTTGTGGAGTTGGCAAGATGTATCTAGCCCCACGTTCAGTTTCTCCAAGGAGGTTCATTATCTTGTTATGCAAGCCAGTTTTGTACCTGCATTAACTGTGCACGTGTGCGCATTATATTGAATGAATAATCGTTTCCATTACAGGTTGAGTCCTTGTTATCTCCCCTTCAGTTCAGTATTATGAAGGTTCCAGTCAAGGGCGGATCAGGAAACACTCTAGCAGGTAGGCATGTAAAAGTATTGTTAAAATGGAAAATAGATTCTTTGCTATTAGGATACGTGAACTGTATAGATATATGAGAGAAGCATAAAGGATTGTTTGATGAATTCTTCACTGCTAAATGCTTTGATCTCTTTTATGGAAGTGAGATTGCTGTCATTCCTTAAAAGTAAAATGTTTTCCCTCTTAGTTGTATGAACTTGAAGCTAATGAATACACTATCTGGATGTACAAATGGTTATGGGTTCAGGAACATATTCGACCCGTCCCTTTTTAAGGGTCTGGGTCTTAGTTTTGAGACCCATTGGATTCGGATTGGATTTGGATCTCAAAGATGAATTATGGTTTTGGATCCGGATTTGTAGACCCAAACCCGAACCCGATCTCAGACAATCCTGCTGCATTTCATTTATGTACTTGAAGACAACCTTTAACCTAAAGTTCAGTATCATTCCAAATTCCAATTCCGCCTGTTCTTCTCCTTCATTGGGTCATTCCCAACCTCGGTGTTGCTGACTGGGTTTTTTGGATTAATCAACTGCTCCTTTTATGTCAATTTCTAGTTGCATACACATTTGGTTGTGTTTGTGGTTTATTCATGATGCTACTATACAGCTTAATCATTTTTTTATTCTGGTTATCCGCAGGTGCCTCTAAACCCTTTGAAGCCATATTTGTGTCTCCCAAAGGAGAGAAGAATGAATCTCGTAACCCATTAATTGTAGTTCTTCATGGGGGTCCTCACTCTGTTTTCACTACGGGATTTTCCAAATCACTAGCATTTCTCTCTTCAATTGGTTTTAACTTACTAATTGTGAACTATAGGTAAGAAAAAAAAAGGTTTTATTGATGTTTCAATTTAGGGAGCAGACTGCAGTTCATAGACTTTAAAATTTGTCTCTTTTTTTTTCTGTTGTACTAGAGGTTCGTTGGGATTTGGAGAAGAAGCAATTCAGTCTCTTCCCGGGAATATAGGATCTCAGGTGCTCTCAAGTTTGTGCTTGTCACATATGAATTGAACTTTTCTTGACGTTTAATATAAAAGAGTGTTTTGTTCTCTGCCTAAGTATTCCTGATTATATGCAGGACGTCGGTGATGTTCTTACTGCTATAGACTACATAATTGATAAGAAATTAGCAGACCCATCTAAAATCAGTGTTCTTGGCGGTTCTCATGGTGGCTTTCTGACCACCCATCTCATTGGCCAGGTATTTTCAGTTCTGTTTTTGTAACATTTTGTTATAACAGTCTAGAACCATAAAGTATAGCTTATCAGGCCGCATAGCCAGTCTTGCCTGCAAGCCTGAGTATTTTGTTTTTGGGTTTGTTTGGGCCGATATTTCAGATCAAGCCCGTGGGCGTTTTGGACTTTGGTTATTCAGGTTGGGTTTTGGGCTGGGTCAAGTGAGGCTTACGGGTGAATACAAATTTGATCAACTCTAACTTACAGTTTAAACTTTAGATATTCATGATGAAATCCAATTCCTTGCTTAACTATACTCTATTTGGATTTTGAGTTTGTCTGTTGAGCTTGTAATTAACCTACTATACTGATAGCCATAGTCTTGGTAATTTTTATTACACGTTGCACGGTTGCAGGCTCCTGAAAAATTTGCGGCAGCAGCTGCCAGAAATCCTGTTTGTAACCTTGCTTTGATGGTCGGGACTAGTGATATTCCAGATTGGTGTTTTGTGGAGTCATATGGCGTTGAAGGAAATGCAAAATATACAGATGCACCCACTATGGAACATCTAACTGATCTTTATAACAAGTCTCCAATAGCACATATTAATAAGGTAATCTATCTGCAAACGAGTCGTTATGAAATGTAACTGCATATGTATTGGAGAAGTCGTCCCATGATTTATACACTACATCTTAAAACTTGATAACATCTAGATTGACATATGTGTAATCATCTTGCAGGTCAAAACACCGACCATATTTCTTATTGGTGCCAAGGATCTTCGAGTTCCATCCAGCAATGGCTTGCAGGTGACGCCCTGCTTTCCTTACCTTACGAATCTTTACCATTTCTATTAGAAAGGTTATGTAGAATTAGAATGCGCGATCTTATTTAAATATTGAAACTGTCCTGGTTATTCAAGGAAACATATTTGAGTATGGTAAGTTAGTAACATCATAAATAGTTGTAGACGTGACTTGGCGAGACTTCTAGGCATATTTTAAGGCCATTGTGGCGAGACCTGGAATTGAGTTTGGGTTTGTTGGGTTCAGGCCTCGGCTATCTTCATATGGGGTTCGGGTTTGTTCGTCTTTATGTAAATATTGTTAATATCACCTTTTTATATTCTATTATGCATAATTAAAAATATTAAGAATTGAATTAGTGCATAGCAAGAATGCAAAACAAAAAGTGACATTTGACGTGAATTAGAGTTCCTTTTGCTCTGGCCCGTTATTTGATTGCGCTCTCTCACTCATGCGTATTATTGATTTCAACAACACTAACGTGATTTCTTCTTGTATATGTAACAATTGTAGTATGCACAAGCATTGAAGGAAAGAGGAGTCACAACCAAGATAATTGTATTTCCAGAAGACATTCATGCAATCGATAAGTAAGAAACTTTCATACATTTATGTCATGCTTTTGTGTAGAGCAATATTGGACTTTCGGGCTTTTGGCCCAAGCCTTCAGGCTTTTCATCAGTTTAGGCTTCAGACTTGTGTTCAGATCGGGTGTAATTTGATCACCTGTGTTCTTGTCGTAAGTTAATGTTTACATAACTTATCCTCGTATTTTCATTGCAGACCGCAATCAGACTTCGAGAGCTTCTTAAATATTGGAGTATGGTTCAAGAAATATTGTAAATAGACGGGGCTGATACTGCCATCGACATTTATGGAAGAACGGGTATGGCATAATCGCTTGTATCATCCATTCATGAAAAGCTTAAAATGCGTTTGAATAATGTATGCTTCATTGTAGAACATCCGATGAACTGCTATAATAAGCCTATAAGCATTGGTGTTACGGGCTAGTTTCCAAGTCGCAAGCACTGATTTGTTCCATATGAGTGACGCGTGTTGGCATTAGAAATAAGTATTAACGAACCCAACTATGGGTTACGGGTTCCTAAATCTCGAGGTTTAGACTATTTTATCTCAAGTACCTTGTGTTCCATACATGACAAGCGCTAATTAGGAATGAAGTCTTTCCATTTTGTAGCAAAATTAAGGTAAACTTTTCATGAAATAATTAAATCAATTTCGATATCTTACATTTGATAGTCATTACATAGGCCAAAAAAGTTCAGTCTTGAAAGTCTGGTTTTGTTATTATTATATCAATGGATTATAGATGTATAGTGATATTGTATACCAAGTTACCAGCGCAAACCTATCATCTTGAATATTTTTTTACAAAGATAAGAATAGTTTGTAAATCACAGACTTAAAATTTAGGACTTTTGCGAATTACAGACTCGATATTTATATTTTTGCGAAAATAAAGCCATCAAAGTGTTAAAGTCTATAGGTTCTAAAAAAAAAGTGTTAAAGTCTATAGAGTTTATGCCAGAACACAATATTTCGCCACTTATCTTCAATTTTCAACCACTAAGATGATTTGAATTTTGTAATTTGGCATGAATGCTCTAGAATTTGATACTTTGGTATTTTAATGCGCAAAAAATGAACATTGAGACTGTAATTTACAAAATACTATATAGAATTTCGATAATTATACTAGATGTCTTTCAGTTAATAGGAAAAAAAAAACAAATAAAATGGCGATTTGTAATCGGTGTTTTTGCTCTTTGATTCTCCATTCTATGGGAAAATCGAAGAAAAAGTCTCATAATCAATCTAAAGCAAAGCAATCTGGGTCTGCTGCTAGACCTATGACACAAAGTTTGAGCTATTATGGTAGGGTTTCACAAAATTCTTTAAAACCCATTTCTAAAATGCGATTGGGTTTTATAAATGATCTGGAGTCTCAAAAAGTAAACTAGTAAGATGAAAGATGCTTATAGAGTGGCATCATAAGGTTCAACTTTGTAAGGAGAATTCCCATGGAATAGTAACTCCTCAAGCAAAGCAGGTTGAAATGTTGAAGGTGAACGACATCTCAAGAAGCAGCTATTCATGGACGGGCCACGAGTCAGAATCGAACCATTTGGCCTGAAAAACAGACGAGCTTACATACGTTTTTATAATAAATTTAAATTTGAATGGATATCACCCACTAAAGTAAATAGGCGGCTAACAGCACCAAAAAATACTTGCGATGTTCTCGCCAGTCAACTTATTTTTTATATTTTTTAGTTTAAATTTGAATATCAATTTTGAATATTTACGGTTTTAGTCATGTTTGCAATCTACATTTTTATTTAGTAGTTTAACGGCCCGTTTCTTAGGTCGTAATAAATGGTAGTAATGAGAATGAAAAATTAGTGTAATTTTAATTGAAAAATATCTTAGCTATCTTGATGACCATGCTTGTTCAACTCCATTCGTTTCATTTTTTTTCCATAAAGTTCATCCAATGCGTTACTATTGGGAGAGGTGCTATTAGATAGTAATGGAAATTTGTAAACAAAAAAATTTTTTGTGATCAAAATTTCATTACCATTGGAATGATAGGGAACTTTTGATGAAGTTTCATTACCATTGGAGCTGCTTGTGTTAGATTATATTTCCTTGGAGCTTCTTGGCTTTGTTTTGTCTATTTTCAATATTCTTTAGGATCGAAATGTAAAATTCGCTATGTATAGGATTATTCATAGCTTAATCTTTTGAGGTGTCGTGCCTTCCATTAGCATATGACGAGTGGCGTGTTTGACACTTTAGAGCTTTGAGTATGTTTCGACACTTAAGTTTTGGCTTGAGATGTAAAGTTTTGGCTTTTTTCTGGCATTTTATAAAATTTACTTTGTCAAAAAAGAAATCGATTCCATTACCACCATTTAGTACCACTAATAACCAAACAGGACATAAAAGTTCAAAAAGTAACCGCCTGGTTTTATTCTCCTACATCAACATCATGATACCCAGTGTATCCCAATTCCCATCCATAGAAAACTATGATCATGGTATAAGGGAAAGATGCTATTAAGGAGCTTCGGACACAAGACCTGCAGGACGCGTTATGAACTACTAATAAGAACACAGAGTAGTTTTTTATTTAATTATAAAATCAAAAACCCATTTGCCTGCAGGTCCCACCCACTAAGAAAGGGGGCGAATAGCAAATATAAAGTAAGTCCGCTAAAGTAGGCAGATTTTTGAAATTTAGGCAAGCGCGTAGATATTCAGGGGTAAGTTCGGTTCGGTAGCCGCCCAAACCCGCGCATGAACATCTTTACTATGTAGGTGTAGGAGATTCTATGCAAAAAAGGGATAAAGCTCATGAGACTTTTTCCTTACCACATAGTAGAGCTGTTCATGGGCGGGTTTGGTGGGTAACGAACCGAGTACCACCTAAAAATTCTACCCGCGGGCTCAAATATTCAAAAGTCCGCCCGCATTCGCGGGCATATTTTTTTGTCGCTACCCACCCATTTTTAAAGCGGGTGGGACCCGCGAGTATGCAGGTATTTTTATATAAAAATTTAAAAACATAAATCATATTATAAAGTTAAGTTTTTATATAAGAACAAACAAAATATAATACATTATCTAAAATACTCAAAATATATACTACCTCCGTTTATTATTATGTGCAACTTTTGGGGGTTGCACATTTACCAATGCAAAAGATTGTAGGGGGAGATTAGAGAAAGTAGGTATATATAATTAAGGAAAAGGTGGAGAGAGAAAATAGAGGGTTTGGTATTAAAAAGACCCTTTTTCCCTCCAATTTTTCCACCAAAAATTCAAAATTCACAATTTTTAAAAATTGGCACCAATTTTATGAAATTCATACCATATTCATCATTAAACAAGTTTAACAAACTTATAAAAACAACCCATACATAACTTAACATTGTTTTTCAAAAACCACCAAATCTTACAAATTTCATTCCCATTAGCCCCAAAAAAAAAAAAAAACAGCAGCTTCATCATCATCAACATCCGCATCTTCTTCACCCCAAAAAAAACCTTCTTCATTTGTACATAGGGCAGCTTCATGACCCAAAAAAAAAAAACCAGCAGCCCTTAGCTTGAACACACTGCATCAGAAACAAGAAACAAGGCACATGGAAGAAGACGATTTTTTAGATGTAGATCAATTAATAGCACTTGAAGCAGTGGTTGCATTTTACTATGATGATCAAGATCAAGCGTTTGAATCATTCACCGAAAATATGCAACAACATAATGAAGTAACACAAAACAGAGAGGGAGGGATTGATCATGGTTGTAACAGGCGCAATAGTCCCGGAAAATAATTCACACTAATAATTATATTTACAATAAATAATTTGTGAATCTTAAATTCCAAACTGTTAAAATTCATTGAAATTTAAAAGCGTTTAAAAACACAAATTAGAATATTACAATTGAGAGAATAAGACATATTTTTTATTTTTATTTTATTTTTTTTTTCCTTAGATCATAATAAAATCATAAATACACCATGACCATCAAAGTTACCAATAAGTGAAATAAAACGAGGCTAATTTCTTGATAGAGAAAATAAATGTTGCCACCTGGATCGAAACTTGAAGCTAAACCTTCCTGCAAAGTACTGCCATCCATGATACGGATGACAGCCGTTTGAATCGGAATCAGCGCCTAACGCCAAGTACAAACTCCTCAACAATGCAATACTATGACAATCATAATATATTCACAAGATATGCAAAGTGCATTTCAGAACTTGATTTTAAGTTCCTCGATTCTCGTTTTTCATTTTCAGTTCTCGAATACTTTCAACAAATTTTCACATTCATCACATGAATGTAGATAAATATCTTTGCTACAGTCACCTACACTTGGTAACTATAAGGTTCATCTGATGGATCTAATTAATTAGATCCCAAAATCACATTTGTACAACACACATAATAATGACTTTCTGATATATGTAAGGGTCTGGCTAGAGGAGGAACATATTCCAAACTCTAACTGTGATGGGAGCCGTCGCTCCACCAATCTTTATGCTCGAGCTTCTACAGGATGGGACTCTCTCGGTCCCCCTGTCTTACCCCGCATTTCTACGTGCCGGGAAACACGGGCGCCGGATTACACGCCGGTCTGTGGTTCGACATTTCCTTACTATCAGAGTCATTCATCCAAGTACACATAAGTTCAAACAAGACTCCATATTATTTATTTCACATTGCTATAAATCGACCCTAGTCTAGTCAAACTTCAAGTCAACATCGTCTTAGGGAAATAGTCAACATATTTGTTAATTCAACAATTAAGAGATTATTAATAAATAAAATTTCACCAATTATAAAAAGGTTCCAGAGGCTATATAAATTCTCTACAAGACTATACAAAATTATAAAACAAAAGGAAAACATTTCATAATATTTATGAAGGAATTTCCATCGATTAAACAAGTAAATTAATTAAAAACTCATAATAACCAATTAAAATATTATAAAATTATATTAGAGATGTAGAAGCTATATGAAGTGAGTTTTAGACCAGAAAGTTCAAGAAAAACGAGCCTATAAATTGTAACTAAATTGTTTGACCAATTTACCGATAAACCGACATAAAATTGTTGATGTCCTCAAATGTCCACGAAAATTTATCCAAGAGTCCTCATATGATCCTAATGTATATGGGAGTGTCTCATAAAAATTTCAAGTCAAAAATAGTCCATTTAATATTTATTTTATATTTTATCGGTTTAGGATTTACCTTTTTATTTAAAATTCACAAGGGTCAATAGATGGTCTTATAAACTTATCCAATGATGAAATTTTAAACCTACTGTCCATATAAGAGTCTCATAAAAATTTTAAGTCCAAAATAGTTCATTTAGTATTTATTTCATATTTTAGCATTCTACGTTTTATCGGTAAGTAGTAAAACACTTAATAAAAATTCATAGATAAATACCAAAAGATTATATTCTGGTCCAAACTTGTAGAAAACATAATAATATGATTTTATAAAATGTTTTATCCATTAATATTATATTTAACCCCTTAATATATATTAGAACATATTTTATTACTTAAAATTCAATAAATAACAATTTTAAAGAAATAACTTCCTTGAATTAAATATAAATGATTTTTTTTTAAAAACATTTCATGTAAAATACATTCATAAAGTTACTAAGCTTACACAAAATTTATTCACTACAAGAGCTTCACAAAAATATCACAAAACACCGTTTTTACGCATTCTTACATAATAGAATTTCATAAAATTTACATGCATGAACATTAAATTGAAAATACACATAATAAACATATATCCATCATTAATATCATATAAATGAGAAATTTTCAGATTTATATATTTTCTTTTGTGACTTTAATTTAATATCGATTTCGGGTAATAATCGCAATACTTGAAAATTTATAATATAAACATATGAATAACATTTCTAACATTAATATAATATCATAAATTTTCAACTTATAACATCCATATACTTAAACTTATAATAAACACCTTATTTTTACTTTGAATACAAAAATGTGTTATTCTTACTTTAAGTGAACATGCAAGGTAAAATTTAATCAATCTAACATATTGTCATATCTTTCACATACTCAAGTAAATATAATATAAATGTCACATAGTAAGAAGGTTAAGAAGTGTGTACCATGAGCCACCAAGGTTGCAAGAGATATAATAAGAAATAAGAACTCCAAAATAAGAGAAAATAAGCTCCAAGAATAATCTTCAAGGTTTCAAGAATAATAATCCAAGCTCCAAAATAATAATACTAAAACCATCATAAGTCCCTTTTCGGCATGTCTTACTAAAATGCTCATAACCTCTAGCTCCGAACTCCAAATCCAATTATTCAAGTGTCTAATTGCTCACAACTCCAAGACCCATATTTCTTAAGAACAAACTATAGTAATAAAATGAGAAGAAGAGGGTCAAAAATCCACAAAACAGAAAGTGTTTGAAATTTGCTTACTCTTAGCTGTCCAAAATATTTGAGGGCAAAATATAACCTTTCATGCTCCAATTAATGCAATTCTTGGGTCTAAAATGTGAGGAATTCCAT
The DNA here is from genome assembly GCA_019776075.1 of Amaranthus palmeri. Taxonomy (NCBI): domain Eukaryota; kingdom Viridiplantae; phylum Streptophyta; class Magnoliopsida; order Caryophyllales; family Amaranthaceae; genus Amaranthus; species Amaranthus palmeri. The sequence goes on from JAAKBH010000084.1 coordinate 76,404, forward strand.
GTACAATACCACCATAAGGTTTATTTATACATGCATGAAGAGGAATATGGGTAAACACTTCAAGTTGTATTCATGTATAAAGCTGACCAAAGAAGAACAACAAGTTGTGAATGTTTGCTTGAAGATGAGGGACTTATATAGCTTATATATGTGCGTGTGAGGTATCAATGGAAAGCTTAGGATGTCTACAATATTATGGTATAAAAATATGAGGCACTTATTAAGAGAACTTGGGATAAAAAGGATGATTTGTTGAAGGTATACAAGCTGCCAGAAACTGTTGTGATGAAGTGGTAGAAAGATGGGGATGAATCTCCCATTTCTGGAGGGATATAAGGGCGTGTAAGGTATCTATAGAAAGCTTAGAGTGTTAGGAAAAAGTTCCAAGTGGTAGCACTCAATTATATAGGGTATAGCTTAGGTAAATTGGGGTATCTTTCAGACCCTGCAAATCTGACTCTAAACCTGACCTTTGTTCATATCTACACTCTTTTCTTTAATTATAGCACAAGCTACCTCAATCTAATGGTTTGGTATCTTCAATAACATGCATGTAGAGGATATGGTAGAAGATGGGGTCAAAATACACTCATTTACTATTTTTAAATTATTTTAGAAGTAAGATGCTAGTTTTGAAAAATTTTCTGAAATTCTTGTTTTTAGGAAATAATATATATTTGTTTGTCAACAATATAAAACCATAACAAAAACTATGTTTTCAAATACCAACAAACTATAATATCATTATAAAAAGCATCTTTTTTTTATAATATATTTTTATTAGATAAATATATTTTGTTTATTCAAATATAACTACTTTTATTAAATCACTTAAAATGAGCTTTTGTTAACATAGTTTATTTGCAAATAATATAAATTTTCTAATAATAAACCACATTAATATATATATCAAATCAACCAAGTTTATAACGGACTTAATGTTATTTTAGTAAATCAAATAAACTTTAATAAAACTAAGTACATTGAAAATCTTTACTTTAGTATAATAATAACATTTAACAAAACAAAACTTAGTTTATTCAAACATAAAAGTTTTATGAATTAAACTTTCATCATTGTTGCCACTTAATGATATATAATTAAATGTTATTAGCACAAATCACTACCAAGACTATTTAAGTTAAGATTATAAGAGGCTTTAAAATAGGCCTATTACAATGGTAGTAGGAAACAGCTTTCTTTGCAAAAAAAAAAAGGGAGATTGTAGATGCAATTCTTGTGAAAATGCAAAATGGCAAGTTACCTAATGGAGTCATGACAAAATTAGCAAAACAATTTGGTGTACACAAGTCAACAATCACAAGAATATGGGCTGACATTAAAAAACAGTTGACAATGGGCAATACAATTGATGTGAGGAGTAAGAAGTTTGGGAGGGTAGGTCGTAAGCAACTGAATTTATCAGATGCACTACTTCAATCAATTCCACTCCATCTTAGGCAGACAAAAAGATCGTATGCGGCTGCGTTGAAAATTGGTCATGTTACTCTACACAACCTCAAGAATAGGGGAAGGATACGAACCCATACATGTAGTAGTAAACCAGCACTGTCAGCATCACACAAAATTGCTAGACTTAAATGGGTGCTGTCACATATAAATCCAAGCATAGCAAATGAGGACCCCACCTTTGTTAGTATGAACAATGTCATACACATAGATGAGAAATGGTTCTATCTCAGTCCTGACAAGAGAAGGGTGTATCTCTTACCAGATGAAGAAGACCCATACATGGCACAACAATCAAAAAGATTCAAGTTAAAAGCTACGTTTATGGCTGTAATTGGGAAGCCATTGTATGACAACTATGGGGGACTCATTCATGATGGGAAGTATGGGATTTTCCCATTTACTGTTAAAGAGATGGCCAAAAAATCAAGCAAAAACAGAGCAGCAGGAACTTTGGTCACCAAGGCACTCCAAAATGTAAATAGGGATGTTATTAGAGAGATGCTACTAACAAAGGTCATCCCATGTATTCAAACAAAATGGCCACCATCCCTCCCCAAAAATGTGGTCATACAATGGGACAATGCAAGGCCTCATCAAGTCCCACAAGATGAAGTGTTTAGGTCAGCACTTAATGCACACGGGTTCAATATTGAACTTGTATTCCAACCACCACAATCACCTGATCTAAATGTGTTGGATCTAGGCTTGTTCAGGTCCATTCAATCATTGCAATATCAATCTTTCCCTAAGGACTTAGATGATCTTGTTGCAAAGGTGACTGAATGTTATAACACTTTCAAACCAGAAGTTAACAAGTTCATATGGGTGACATTACAAAAATGCATGATCAAAATTCTCACGGTACAAGGTGGAAACAACTACAAAATACCTCATATGAATAAGAACAGCGCACAACATTTGGGAATTCTACCAACTCAAGTAACAGTAATGAGGGACTTAGTTGTGGACACTGTGGCGTACCTAGATAATATGTTTAGGCCAGCTAGTCAAGTTGAAGAAAATGAAATAGCTACAGAGGACACTCAAGTGGATGCAGATTAGGGGGTACAAGAAACAAGGGCACACAAAGAAACATTGACTGCCACACTTAACCATTTAGTTAGATGTTTTTTTGTCTTTTTTTGTTGAGCTAGAAGAATATATGCATGAATAGATGGTTAGGTGTCTTTTGTTTATTTTGATGATGAAAAATGTAAGGCAGTCAAATGTTTATGTGTATTTTGAAAAATGTTAATGTAATGAAAAATGTTAAGGCAGTCAAGTAATCCATCAGTAGAGTAATTCACATTGTTGAATACAACACTACATAATAGAGGTACCTCACCAGCATTAATTGGGAGCAAAACTCTACTATGAAGTGACATTCAATGGAGTCCCTTCATCATTTGGATCTTAATAAAGCACAAACAACATCAGTAAACAAGCCAACAACATGGGGACTCCTCAAACTAAATCATCGCAACCAAACCAGAGGGACTCCACAGAACCAGCCAACAACATGGGGACTCCTCAGTAAACCAGAAACATCAACAAACCAACCAACAAAGAACAACAACAACAACAAACCACAAACAACATCAGTAAACCAGCCAACAACATGGGGACTACTCAGTAAACCAGAAACATCAGTAAACCAGCCAACAAAAAACAACAAACCAACAAACCTTCAAAATAGTCGACAAACCAGAAAAAAAAAAATAAAAACCAACCAAAAAAAAACCAGCAAACAACATCAGTTAGGGTTTGGATGTTTTACGCAAATTTTCACTTGGAGGGTTGAACCTTATGGTTCATCCGCCTCTCTTTATCATCCACCTCGTCATCTGACGACAGAACAACCCACTCAGGAGGAGGAACATCAGGTAAACCACGAATTCTCCGCAGGGCAATCCTCCCCGCCTTCCTGCTCGGCCAGATTTTCTTTTGTGGTGTTTGGGTGGACGATGTTGCCTTCTCCAAATTTTCAGGGGGTAGATCTAAAACCTCAGGCTTCTTTTCCTTAATCTGGACAACTTGATCCAAAGAACGACCAGATCCTTCCTCATCCATGCTCTGTAACACTTTTTCCAAAGCATCGTATGTTCGTTGGGTACAGTAGTTCAACGCCTCATCAAATTCGTAGAAATCACGAGGAAACGACATACCTTCTTCAAGATCTAGTATCAGGCACTTTATAAAGTTTTCTTCCCCTTCGTCTTCAGTGGCCAAAAAAGCATCGAGCAGTGGATCCATGTTAATCATGGTGGACATGGGACTCCGATTTTCAAGAAGAAGGAGGAAGATGAAGGAAGATGGTAGAAGGAGGATTCAGATGAAAGAGAAGGACAAATAGGAAAGTGTGAAAAACCGTTCGGTTTTTCACTTAAATGGAGTCTCATCTCCATTAATTTCTGGTGGTTGGGACTCCAAACATTAAATGAACACTTGATTTGAGATTGTAGATGCATTTATGGATGGAAGATGAAGAAGCAGTTATTGATGGAAGATGAAGAACATGAACCCTAGTTTTTACTCAAAAAGAACCCAGCAATCTTAATGGGGGGTGGTTGGGAAATTAATGATTAGAGTAGTTGAAGGTTTTTTTGGAGGGAGTAATTATAAAAGAGTAATTTTTATTAATAATGATAATTTAGATTATGCAAATAATAAGTCAAAAAGTTAAAAATTAGATTTCTTAATTGGGGCTAAAATTGTAATTTTATTATTTATTTTTTACTAAATAAGGAAAGAAAAAAAATGAGTTGCACATAATTTTTAGCGGCCCAAAATGGCAAAAGTTGCAGATAAATATAAACGGAGGTAGTATAAAGTCTCAAAATACTCAAATTACATGAATATTGAATATAGACAGTGGAGTCGTCTACTTGTTCGAACTTTGATAGTCGATTGCTTGAGTGCTTTGAGGGTTAAAAATATTAAAGTCTAAAAGAAGTAAACCTTAAGGCTAGTAGAAAAGTAATAAACTAATGTTGGGTATAGCTTAATATTTAATAGAATTAATTATTTAATAAATAATATATTAAACTAAGCGGGCGGGCGGGTATACCCGCGGGTATTTTTTGGTGTCGCTACCCGCCCGTTTATCTTGGCGGGCGGGTATTACCCGTCCAAACTTTAAATTTTTTTTGAAAAACATTGTCCATGCCCGTCCGTTTTTCGAGCCGGATTGGGCGGGCCTAGCGGGTAGCCCGCCCATGAACAGCTCTACCACATAGTACTGGGATTTTAATAGAAATGACAAATTGGACGGGTGGGGTGCAATATGCCTTCCCCATACTCATCTAAATTTTCCATAATCACCACTTACACCAACCATGGCAGCTAAAATTTTAATACCCGTGGATGGCTACCTGGTTATGCACTTAAATTTATTCCCACCCATTATGGCTAACTAAGTATATTTAGTGGTGTTTAAAACAGAACCGATGAAAATAGATTATCAATATAGATTATCATCGTGCATAGCTATACATTCACAATTATGACCAATATATTCATACAAAATATCATCCTCAAGCTTATCAAAATTAGGGGCAACAATGGGAGAAGAAAATGTAGATGAAAATTCATTTTTTTCATAAATTATGACATCCCTAGACACAAAATAATCACCACTTTCCAGATCATAAAGTTTACATCCTTTCTATCCATATGAAAAATCGACGAATATACTTAATCCACTACGACTCATATGTTTTGAGAAATGATTGTAAGCATAACAAAGGCATCCAAATACACGAAATTTAGAATAAGAATGTGGTGTATGGAGCAATAGTTCCTAGGGCGTCTTATTTCCAAGCACATTCGATGTCATTCGACTAAAAATATAAGCAGTGTCTAATCCACGTTCACCCTATAACTTTATGGATTGGTTTGCCTAAAAAATAGAGCTCGTGCTACATTTAATATGTGTCAGTATTTACGTTTAACTCTACAATTATGTTGAGGGGTGTCTATGCATGAGCTTTGAAACATAATGCCATTTTGATCGAAAATACTCGTTCATGCAATTAAATTTAGTTCCGTCATAGTTATGCATAATTTTTACTTTTGCATAAAATCGTCATACAATCATTGCAAGAAAACTAAACATTTTACAAACTTCGATTTTGTCAAATAAAAGGATCATACTTCTCTTGAATACTTGTCTACAAGAGAAGACAATAAGTGGCACAACATGACAATTCTCCCAAAGATTACAATGTATTATTTCATATAGAGAACAAGTACTACGAATTGGGAATTTATGTTGTGGTTGCTTAGTTTGATGACACACACCACAAACTTTACTGAATATGCCACGATTCCGGAGTATAAACCAAATTAAATGTTAATACTATCTTCGTTGGCATATAAATTGTGACTTTGTAAAGGTAAAGGATATTTTCATTAGTGTAAAAAGAGATGTGCGCTAAAAACCCCCAATTGACACCTATGGTCAGAAGGGTCGAACTCCAAACCTTCTACGCTCTATCTATTGAGCTACGAACAAATTGTGACTTTGTAATATCGATTAAAATTAAGATAGTAGGAGTACCATTCATGCCATATGTCTTAGTATTTATTTATTACCATATTAGATGTTAAATTTTCTTTGTTTTTCTTACTTGTAATCAAACTTGATGTTTTTACGCAGTTTTTCGGATTATACAATTAGATGCGTAACATTTTATTTTATAGTTTCAACGATTGGAAAAATAAAACATATTAAATCCAACGAGGAAGTAGTAGATTTTGTCAATTGGTAGGTTTAATGTTGCCGAGTAGCGAATATGGAATAATTTGTCTAGGAATTTAAATACTCTTTTCTTTTTTCTGTAATGTTTTGTTTTTTTTTTTTTTTTTTTTGAAATTTTCAAAACAATGAGAGAGAAATTTATACTTCTAATCTTAAGACTAAATTGCGTTTGTATCTATCAATAGCAAATGGTAACATGAAAAGCAAACAAAACAAATGGAGTAACATGAAAAGCTTCCAGAGTTTATTACTTCCTCTGTTCCATTTTACTTGCAACACTTACTGTTTTTGGAAGTTTCATATTACTTGCAACATTATTATTTTTGGCAAAAATAATCTACTTATTTTATCCTCACTTTATTCCTACTACATATCACCATCAATCATACATCATCCCATTAATTATTTAATATACCCACAAGTCACAACCACTATCTATTTATAATAATTTTTTTAATTTCTACCCCACATATCACCATCAATCATACATCATTCCTACTTTTACCATACTGATTTGACAACCCTTAAATATTGTGTCAAATCCAATGGTTCAACTAAAATGAAACGGAGGAAGTATTATTATTATTATTATTATTATTATTATTATTATTATTATTATTATTATTATAAAACAATTTCAACGATCGTCTTTTGTTGAGGCATATACATGACATTTGGCAATACTCCATAATGTGATCAATTTTAATTACTATAGATGAGACGACTTGACAATAATGTGTTGATATTGATAGAAGATTATCATTAATTGCTAACTAAATGGGGTATATATATTTATAAACTCTTCTGAGAAATGGTCTCTTTGAAATATCATTTCTAATTAGGTCGGTTCATAAAAAAATGTAGAGTGAAGTTATTCAATGGACATAAATTAAGAATATTAAGGATACAATAAGTAGACATTAATTTTAAATGAGTTGAGCTTCAGAGAAGTCTCTCAGGAGAATAACTGATTCCTATTTGATGTTTTTATAATGAATGTTTGCAAAGATTGATAAAAGTTTAATCTTTTAGATGAAATACTACTATTATTTTATTGAGTAATAGACAAAAAGGGAAACCACAAACATTAGAAATAAAGTGGACAAATAAAAAGAAATAGAGAAAGCAACAAAATAAAGTACATATAGGGACGAAAAATATTAAAAAAAGTATAGAATTTTTTTAATTTTTTTATAATGCACAATTCACAATTTGCTTTATAATATATGTAAACCGTAAAATAAACAAATAAAAATAAACATAAAAAATAACAAATAATACTGCTTAAAATAAAAGACGATGGCAATAATAAATAATAACGGACAGAATATTAAGTAATCAATAATAAAGATGGCAATACTCACCTCTCCATCACAAAAATTGATTGATCAAGACCAGCAATTTGCTATTGACCCTTCTACCCTGTCCTATCCCAACCTATCATACAATGAAAACAGGTAAATATTAATAACTCTATTAATACGAGCGTTTGGTATGAACTTTTTAATACTAAGTAAGGGATTCAATTATCATTATTCTACATTTTTTGTTTGGTATGATTTTAGGTTAACTCAATCCCTTTCTTGAGAGAAATGGTACCCTTACTTTGTTATCACCCATTTATGTCAAGTAATAAATTTCCTTTCTCTGATCAATTAAGTGGTTCTCTTATATTTTTTTTGGCAAAGTAAGTATTATAAAATGCCAGAAAAATAGCTGAACCTTACAAAAAGTCTAAGAGACTGAGAAGACGACCCAAACGAAGCTCCTAGGGGACAGGCCCCTCGCCATTCGCTAGGCTGGGAAATCAACTCCAAAAAGGAAAAGTAGTTCCTATAAACTAAAGATGCTACGACATAGCATTTACAAATGGCATTGGGCCATGTTAGACTAAGCAAAGCACTGTAAATGTTCCATACAGAACATGAAACAAGACAAAAACTAAGGCTATCCAAAGAGGATCAATACATTCAGAAGCTTTAATCACCATTGCATCCAAGAAGCATCTTTAGTTGATACTTATCAAACTATCTGACTATCCACATCAGCATCTATACACTAAGAACCAACATTTCAATTTTGACCAAACCAAAACAACAGCTGTTCGATATACAGGACAGTCCAGCCAGGGCCGTCTCGTTCATTTTTGGGCCCCAGAGCAAAAGATAAAAATGGACCCCTAAAGACTTAAGACATAACGCATAATATAATATATCTTTTGTTTTTTATTGTTAATATTTAATCTACTTTACAAAAAAACACTAAAAACTCATATTATTTAGCAAAAAAATGTAAGTTATATATAAATTTGATTCAAATTAATATTACTTATATACATAAAAATAAGTTTTTTGGGCCCTAAAAAACACGGGGCCCTGGGCGGTTGACCGCTTTGCACTTGCCATTCAACGGCCCTGAGTCCAGCAACATGACACTGTATGAGCTCCTAATCACCCTTAACACAACTAGGGAAAAAAAACCAGGTTCTGATATAGCTCAAAGCCAGTTCAGCCAGTTCACCATAGAGTATTAGTAAAACAGAACACTACACAAAGCAAAATCCGCCCACGGCTCATGAATCATTTACCGGTCAAAACGTAATTGGACTTGATGAAGGAACCTAGCTAACTGCACCCAGCACCATGAGGCAGGCGTAATCTCAGTAGCAAGAGCTTCCTCACAGTACACTCACACATTCAACAGGCTCCAAAACACATATGGTTGAAACCAACATAGGTTACTCTTTACTTGAAAGAGGACAAGGAGTAGCAAACAAAATTGCTACCCTCTAGAGACAAAACTACAATGAGCAGTTCATTCGAAGGCCAAGACCAGCCCAAATCAGGGAAGCTAGCAACAATCACCGCAATCGAACATCACCCAGGCTAGTTGAGGGGTCGTTTCAAGAACACGCAAGGATACCTTAAATTGCACCGAAGCCGCGTGAAATTGGGTTTATGAGCTACGAACTCGACCATTCAGCAGCAGCAGGGGTACGACCCTTCAATCGTGGGGATTCGTAAGTCTAAGAAGTTCCTTACAACTCAAAAACTATAACCCCTAATACAATTAGGGTTAAAATAGAAGGTTTTTCGAAATCTCAAATTAAGGTTTGAGAACTTCGAAATCACAAATTGGGATTACTCTCATTCGAAATCAGAAACAACCAAACCTGGGTAAGTCCATAGTAGTGGTTTCATGAGAATCCTCATACATGCCTTGAAAACCAATCTTCGATTACATCAAACCGTAGAAGATGGGGCTCAGAAGCACCATGAATGCGCCTGGGGATGGAATTACCTCCATTAAAATGGCAGCACATCCTTCGAATCAAGCCAGAGACTTTGGATTTTAGGGGGTTTTTAGAGTTAGGGTTAAGAAACTCGACAAAATACGTGTTGATTTGTGAACCCAGCAATTGGTATTATCAACAGAGGGTGTTGAAGGAAAACCTAGCACGCCGGAGATCTTTCTGTAGGGTTCTAGTAATGTTAACTTTTAACATGCGAAAAACTAAAACCTTCCCAATACCCAATTATTGACATGAGATGAAACAGATAAATATCGGGATGAGAAAATATACCTTTGTAGCGTGAATCCACTAGCAAAATATAACCACGAGACAAGAACCGCAAATGAAGTTCCTCTAGTGTAGTCCACCAACAATGTCTCGTAAGACCCCGTATACTAATACGTCGTTTAAAAACAATTCTTAAACTAATTTTGTGTGTATACAACTCTTGTATTATACCTCACTTTTGTTCTCCTTAAACGATTGTGACCTAGTATGGAGATTATGTTAAGTTACAATATCCCACTTTTAGTTAGAAGTAAAATTATAAAAATTTTACGGTATCATCTTCTCACAATCAAAGTATTATATTTGTAAGATTAAATAAGTTTTAATGGGCAATTAAAACAAAACCTTTCCTTTTCTTAGTAGGTTACATGAAAACATTACTATTCTCATAAAAACCTTATTCACTCCCATAATGAATTAGGAGTTACACAACATAATTACCAACTTAATATATGACCATTGTATTAATTGAGGATTATGACTAATATCAAGTCTTACTAGATTAATCACATGAACCTAGACTAATATAGGTCCAAACACACAAAATGGCCTCACACATTGATAAAGTGTGACCCAATAGGTTTAGTGACATTAAGCTCGGACCATTATCAAATAATAGTCCTATGACGTTTATTGGTCTCTAGTAAAACATAAACGTTACTCAATGTAAACTAAATTAACGTCTCGTTATAGACTGACTTAATTACGTTAAACGACTTATAAAATATTCACTTGATTATTGAACATTTCTAACACTTTTCTCCTCGGTGGTCGGCCTCGCCGCCTGTTTGCCATGGCGGGGCGAACGAATCGCCCAACAGAGGGAGAATTTTAGAGAGAGGGTAGAGAGAGAGGCGGCTCGGTTCTCTTATATTTTCATACCAAACAAAATATAATTATAATAATCCATACCCTTACCCTTACTCCTCTTTTAACATTTCCCTTTATATTACATTTTATATTACAATACCAAACACCCCTAAATATGATTCTCAAATTTATAACTTGACCCTAATAATAATTTGGAAAGCAAAACAAAAACAAAATAGTTTTTTTTTTTTGAGATAAAAACAAAATAGTTTACTTTAGCACATGTTTATAACCCAATCGATTTGAGCTTGGTTGTTCGCTTTTCATGAAAAGATCTATATTTTTTTATTAATATATTAGTTAGGTTGCGCAGAGTAGGATTATATGAGAATCAAACTTATTATCTATTGTTGAAGTGATATTTATTTCAACTAAAACAAGAGCCGATTCTCATGAAAATCTCTGATCTAGAGTACTTGAAATCAAATAATTCATAGCAAATCAATTAATTCCTAAATATAGTATATGTAGTAATCGAATGTGCTAATTCTAATAATCGGATTGATTCCGGACCAATTGCTCTGATTTAATTCAAAATCGATTTGGAATCAACATATTAATTTTTACATAGTTTAAAAATTAGTCTAACATTAGATCAAAATCAAACTTAATTATAAGAACAGGTGAATATCGAACAATTAGCACTATTTTAAATATGCCTATTAGTCATATAAAAATAGGAAATTAGCCGTTAACTTATATTAATTATGAAAAAAACTATTACCATTAATACATAAAAGATAAATGGCATGTTTTTTTTTTCAAGTGAGATAAATGGCATGTTAGCCGTTGAGACAATACCCCTTAATAATTTAGATGATAGAGACTAAAAAGTGTTGCTATCATCGACAAGGACAAAACTACTTTTCTCCTGTAATTAAGGATATTACCCCATTAATTTATGGCACTAAATTCCACAACTAAGGATCCACCAAGTGTAGGGTTGATTCCACCCATAATTCCAATTACAGTGGATAATGATCCTTTGAGAGTATAATGCAATAAAAAATAAGTACATTTTATTGTAAATAAACTTTTTATCTATACATAAAAGTATATTACTACTTGCATATTTAGCTTATACTAGTACCGTAGTACGAAAACTCGTGTAATACATAAGATTCATAATACTCTTTCTGCTTAATATTCTTTGCATTTGAAATATTATACTTTAACGAGAAAGAAATTTGATTAATATTTTTGACACATATTTAAAAGATAAAAATTTATTTATATTAGATTTTGTTAGATTCGTCTTAATGTATACTTTTTTATCAAGTATTTTTTATAGTTTTTGTTATATGTATTTAGAGTTATTGAGGTTTAAAATTTGCTTTGAAAATCATGCAAAAATTAAACGAGAAAACGGACAAAAAAGAATGGATAAAGTATTAATATATTAAAAACATGATTTTAAATAATGATGCAAGTACAAATTGTATTTATTAAGTTTAAATTGTTTCATAAAAATTTGATAAATCTAATATAAAATATAATCATGTAAGAGGTTATGTGAAAAAAATGGATGTGTAATAAAAAGCAATTAATGTGTTTAATTTATAGTGGAAAAAAACTATATTTACTTAATAAATCAAAATTTTTATTTAATAGTATCATGAAAAAACTATAATGCAAATTGAAATCTTTAACCTATTGTAATTGATTTTTTTCACATAAAAGATTCAAATTTAATAAAATTCTTACCATGTAAAAAAGATTGGAAAAATTACCCAGAATAATACGACCTTTCACTGATTTTCCAAGAATAATACGAACTTTCAATTAACCACCAATAATACGAACTTTGACATGCATTTTCTGCTGGCATACATGACCTGTTTATAACGGTAGTACAGGTCTTTTTTTACCGTTGCTTAGCAGGTTTCAACCGGTAGTACGAACTTTCAATTAACCACCAATAACACGAGATGAAACCTACTGAGCAGCGGTCAAAAAAAGAACTGAACTACTGGTTATAAACAAGTCATATATGCCAGCGGAAAATGCATGTCAAAGTTCGTATTATTGGTGGTTAATTGAAAGTTCGTATTATTCTTAGGAAATCAATGAAAGGTCGTATTATTCTGGGTAATTTAAATATTTATGGAATAAATTAACAAAAAAATCTTGAAAATATATCATTTTTGAATTTAAATCATGAGATTCTTTTTTTAAGATATTACCATAATACAAACTATTTCAAGATTTGCTGAATGAAAAAGATGCCACTACAAAAAAAATGCAAACTTGCGACTAAGGCTTTTAGTCGGTATTTGGTCGGTATAGAGCTATACCGACTAAACTGCCACTCTAGCAACTCAGTCGGTATATTTTTGTCGGTAAATGATCTGGGTCGATAAATTAGTCGCAGGTTGCGACTAACATGAACGTGGTAGGTATTTAGTCGCAAACTGCGACCAATGGCTGTAGTCGTTGATCAGTCGCAACTACCGACTAAGACATAGTAGCTATCTAGTCGCTGTCAACCGAAAACCGATTTTGTGGATATTTATTGTTTTTTTTAAAAATATTATTTAAATTATTTGCCGACTCATCTCCGACTATACATTAGTAGGAGATTAGTCGGAAAATTCAAACTTTTATTTGACCAGATTTTGACCAAATTTTAGCGCCAAATTTTACCGACTGCTTAACGACGAAGATGTGGTAGGCAGTTGGTCGGAGAAGTCAATATTCTGTTGACTAAAAAAATATCTACCGACTAATCACCCACTACATATACAGTCGGAAGCTAGTCGGTATGTTTTTAATAATAAAATAATAAAAACTGGTCAATTGTCGTTGACCACATTTGACCAGTTTTTATTATTTTATTATTAAAATAAATTATCGATTCAATTTAATAAATAAACGCAATAAAAGATAATAGTAAACGCATAAATAAAAATATTAAATTTAGAATTAATATATACAACAAATTGTTTTTACATATAAAACTAAAAAAATAAAAATAATAAAAATACAAGGATCACGGGGGGGGGGGGGGGGGGGGGGGGGGGGGGAGGAGGAGGTTGCGAGAAGCCCCTTTCGGCGAAAACCGAGCGCATAAAGCTAAGAAGTTGTTGTACCTCTTCGCTCAAGCGCTTATGCTCGGCCACTAGCCGGTCAAACTCCTCCCTCGAAATGTTCGATTGGAGGCTTTGCGTAACTTGGTTCAAGGCATGCTGAAGCTCATCCAACCGCTCATTCGTGAATTGCTCGGGGGGAGGAGTGGGCTGGGTTTGAGTCTCTGGCGCCACAACATCAGCGTAATAGACCGCTGCGGCTTCACCAACCCCAAACACAGACTTATTGGGCTTCTTCGTCGGCTCATCCGATTCGATATTTTTGACAGCCTGAAAATAGGCGTCATTCATATCCTTTTCAGACGCATCGGCAGGAAGCTCGGCACAGAGGCGCAAGTACTCGTCCTAAACAAAGCAAAAAATTATATAAAAATGACGGCAAAGTTTCCTATGTAAACTAACTTAACCAAAACTTAAATAACCCTGAAATAAAAATTAAACTACGAAAACAGCTATCAAACCAGCATTTCCTCAAAATCCAAAGTATTCTAAAACAGCTAATTTACCAAAAGCTAAACTAACAACCCAAAAACTAACTTACACTATAATTCATTATTACTAAAAAACAACATACAATTACACTTACATTTACATCCTTAGACTTTTTGTTGATCCACTGCAACCCGTCCTTTGTTTTCGCCTTATGAGTGTGTAGAAACAACTCATAAGAGGACGGTGTGCGGTTTTGCTCTTTTTCCTGTGAAAACAAAGTTAATGGTTAAACAAAGTAATTAATTAATATTTAGAGAAAAAATTCAAATTCGAAAAAAATCAAGAACATACCAAGATGCGCAATGTCCGGCGGGCAGACACGGAGCCGCCGGTATGGGTGACTTCTGCGACACCCGATTCATTGCCCCGCCGACGGTTCCTCTTCCCTCGCTCCCGCTGGGCCTGGTATGCTGGGTCTTTCCAGGCCTTTACCCATTCATCCCAAGCCCCTTTATCGGCCCATCTGGGCTTATATTCATTGTCCTCTTCATAGTTGCTCCTATGAAGATGCATAAGATCCTTGTACCGGAGCTTGGCCCTTTTCTCCCACTCCGTGCGGACCTTGGAAGTGAGAGAGGGATCCCAAGTCCATTGTTGCTGAAACGACAAAAACAATTAATATTAGTTAAACAAACAAGTCAATTTAAAGTTAATCAAATAATGTAGTAAATAGACTTACTTGAAACTGCTGCCAATAGAAATCGATAGCAGCCCTAGATAGGAACCTCCAAGCATATCATCCAGGATCTTGGTAGGCCTCAAACGTCCTACGAATGGACGTTGATATTTGGTTGCCAGTGTCGTTGGCAAACGTGCCCTGCTCGCTATTCCACAGCAGGGGTGGTGGTCGGTGCAGCGGCTGAGGGGGAGGGTTATCCCGTGGCGGGCCCTGGGCCGTGTCATCATCCGGTGTATTGATACGTGGCGAAGCACGTGATGACACCGGAGAGGGATTGACAGCCCCCACTGCAGCCCTAAAGTCTGACCGCACAAAATGCTCTTCTAATTCCGCATTTTGTGCAGCGCCAGGGTCAGAACGTGCAACTTGCCGAACCGGTATAAAATCAGGGTGGTATGGTTGACCGGTTCGGGGGTCTATAGGTTGTCCCAAATTGTTTCTCATCCTAGGCATCTAAGTAACAATTATTTTTCGAAAAAAAAAATATAAGTATTTCGAAAAAAAAAACATATATATTCAGAAAAACATATATATTACGAAAAACTCAGAAAAAAAAAAAAAAACAAACCCTAAAAATAAACATAAACATTTCAAAAAAAACATATATATTTCGAAAAAAAACTCAGAAAAAAAAAAACAAAAACAAAACCCTAAAAATAAACATAGACATTTCGAAAAAAACTCTGAAAAAAAAAAACGAAACCCTAAAAATAAACATAAACATTTAGAAAAAAAACATATATATTTCGAAAAAAACTCAGAAAAAAAAAAAAAAACAAAAACAAAACCCTAAAAATAAACATTAACATTTCGAAAAAAACTCAGAAAAAAAAAAGAAAACCCTAAAAATAAACTTAAACATTTCGAAACAAAATATATATATATCGAAAAAAAACATATATATTTCGAAAATAAACATATATATTTCGAAACAACATAAACCCTAAATACAAAATACAAAATAACCCATAAAAATAAAAAAAAACAACATAAACATTTGAATAAAAAAACAAGATTATCAAACCATAAAAATGTCATCAACATAAACCCTAAAAATAAAAATACAACATAAACCCTAAAAACATCAAAAAAAACGAAACCAAAAAACAAAAAAAACCCTAAAAAAAACCCTAAACAATATAATAAACATTAATATAAAAACAAGATTATCAAACCCTAAAAATCACATAAACAACATATGAACATTAATATATAAAAAAACGAAATAAACCCTAAAAACATTATAAACATTCGAATGAATAAACATGTAAAAACAAGATTATTATTATAAACATGTAAAAAAAAAAAAACCCTAAAAATCACATAAACATATGAACATCATGTTTTTGAAAAAAAAAAACATATGAACATATCATCACATCAAACCCTAAAAATCACATAAACAACATATGAACATCATGTTTTTTAAAAAAAAAAAACTTAAAAAAAAAACTAACCTTTAATCCTTGAAAAACTTGGGAAGTAGTCGGAATCAAAAGAATGCTAGTCGGAAATTGCAACGGTAGAGAAGGAAAACGGTAAGAATGGAAGAGAGAAAAAACGGGAAATAAGAGAGAAAAGAATGGAAGAGAGAAAGAAAGTGAACGGGTTTTTGGTGAAGTGTGGGTATTTATATAAATATATCACCGACTGATCTGCGACTACACAATAGTCGGTGGAAAGTCGGTGAATTTTTTACCGTTTAACCTAAGGTTTTAACTGCCTCAGTAAATACGTTTAAAAAAAAATGACTTTTCAAATCACCGACTAAGCTGCGACTAGACCGTAGTCGGTGCTTAGTCGGTGAGATATTTCCACCCACCTAATAAATACTTGCAGTAACTTTTTCAGAACGCCTAGGAAATTGAAAAAACTTTTCAAATTACCGACTAACCTGCGACCCGTGTTTAGTCGGTAGGTAGTCGGTGCACTTTTTTCAACGCCGTAATTAATTCTTGCAGTAACTTTTCAGTTTGCGTGGGAAAGTGAAACAACTTTTCAGTGCACCGACTGTTCTGCGACTACTCTGTAGTCGGTGCTGTGTCGGTATAGTAAAACGCGCTTTTACCTTCCAGATGCGTTTTAACTTTTCAGATTTTCAACCGCCCTAATAAATACGTTTTTTTTTTTTTATTAATTGTTTATTATTATTATTATTATTATTATTATTATTATTATTATTATTATTATTATTATTATTATATTATAATTAATAAAATCTTAAATACTATATTTAAATATATAAAACTTTTTTTTTTTTTTTGAAAAATAAATATATAAAACTTACTTCAAAAAAAAAAATATATATAAAACTTACAACCGAATTTAAAAATAATAAGAAATAAACATATTATTATTAAAACCATATTATTGGGTTACATAATCGTCATCGACCTCATCGTCGTCAGATAATACAAGATCTTCGTCGTCGGTGTCTTCATTTTCCTCGTCATCATGAACCGTTTCGTCTAAGTGTAAAAGTTCTCCAGTGGGATCACGCAACGGTGCGACTTGTAGGTCAGAAACATCTTCATTTGCCACAAAATCGGTTGATCTCTCTTCCAGTTGGAAAGCAGTATCCTCGAATTGCTTTGATCTGACTTTGCAAACAGCTCGCCAGTCTTTCATGTTTTGCCTTAAACTGGGATAAGATAAGTAATAAACTTGGGAAGCTTGAGAGGCTAGGACAAACGGATCGTACTTTCTATAAAATCGACCAATATGAACGTCGACCAGCTTGTAACGCGGATGGACTCTCGTACCATGGCCGTATCCGGTGGTAGTTTGATCAAACCATTGACATTTGAACAAAGCTACCCTTTTATTTGGAAGTGCTCGATACTCGAGGTCAACAATATCCTCTAACTTTCCGTAAAAGTCTGCTTCATCCGGACTGTTATCATCAGATTTCACGCACACCCCGCTGTTCTCAGAAGATTTCTTTTTTGCGGAATGAGAGATTGTGTGAAATCTATAACCATTCACGTAACAAACATCATAGCGACGTGCCTTCTGCAAAGGTCCCTCGGCCAGGTCCTTTAGAATATCCGCATTATCCACACCGTCTAGAAACCCGTCCCTGGACTGCATACAAGAACAATAATTCAACGTAAATACGTAATACTAATTTTCACAACAAATTAAAGACGTTTAACGTGTACTTACAATCTGTTTAAACCATAGTGCAAACTGGTCTTCGACCACATTGTCAACTTGCTCTGCGTTTAGATTAGGCTCGTACTTTGTGATTAAATGTACGAATTGATCATAAAAATGATTCACTTCCGGACAATTTCGCAGAACATAAGTCTGAGCAATTTTGAGATCTGCTTCATCCATCATAAAAGCCTTACCCCGACCATAAAATTTGATTGGGTGTGTAAATATGGACAAAACACCCGGTCTGACGTTGTTAAAGAATCCATCATCGTTTCTAGGTAGATCTCTAACTCTGCATCGAACATCTGGCCCAAAGTAATGCGATACAAAGTATGATGCTTCTTCATTAAGATATGCGTTGCAGATCGAGGCTTAACCATGTGCTTTGTTTTTGACATTAAGTTTTAAATGTCGAAGATACCTGTAATTTAAACCAAAGAGTAATTATTAAGACATGTAAAAAGTTATCAGAAAAGTAAATAGTACTAATATTTTAGACGTGTAATTAGTAATTACCTCTCAAAAGGATACATCCACCTATATTGTACCGGGCCAGCAATCCTCGCCTCGTAAGCTAGATGAACAGGCAGATGTTCCATGACGTCAAAGAATGTTGGAGGAAATATAGTCTCTAACTTACAGAGCACAACTGCAATTTCCTCGTCCAACCTCCACATATCTGCGGCAGAAATTCTCGGAGAAGTAAGACTTCTAAAGTACAGACTAATTTCAGTAAGATCTTCCCACACTTTTTCTGGCAGCAACTCCCGAAATGCAATAGGAATCAGTCGTTGCATGAACACATGACAATCATGACTCTTCATCCCGAATACCTGATGTTTAGCCATGTCGATGTTCCTGGCTAAATTAGAGACATACCCATCAGGAAATCTCAGAGTTTTAAGCCACTCCAGAATGACAGCCATTTGCTCTCTGTTTAGTGTGTATGAAGCCTTTGGGATGGTAGAACCAACTGGATGCAATTCCGATCGGATCCGAGCTCGGCTAAATCTTGACGTGCCTTGAGATGATCCTTAGTTTTTCCAGGCACACACATTATTGTGTTGAAAATGTTATCAAAGAAGTTCTTCTCAATGTGCATCACGTCAAGGTTGTGACGGATCATATTTGTGCTCCAGTACGGCAAATCCCAAAAGATACTTCTCTTCTTCCATCCAACACAATGACTACTTAAATCCGCGTTGAACTCTGCTGCATCGTCTTCAAACACCCTTAAAAACCCAAAACGATCCAACTCCTCCAAAAGCTCATTTCCCGTACGTATTTCGGGCATTACAGCCTTCTCAACAACTCCACGGCTAAAAAGCACCCGGTTTCTACGAAATCGGTGTGTACTATCTAAAAATCTCCTATGTGAGTCAAACCAACTGACTTTTCTACTGTGTCTTAAATAAAAGGCTTTGGAGTCATCCATGCAGTACGGACAAGCGTGCAAGCCAGATGTACTCCACCCCGACATCATCGAATAAGCTGGGAAGTCGTTGATTGTCCACATCAAAGCTGCACGAAGTATAAAGTTCTGCCTCTTGGATACGTCGTACGTCTGGATCCCATCTTCCCACAACAGCTGTAACTCATGTATCAATGGCTGGAGGTACAAATCAATCTTATGTTTTGGATTGTTAGGGCCAGGGACGATCACCGTTAAGAACATGTACTGCTTTTTCATACACATGAAGGGCGGAAGATTGTATGGAGTTAGTATTACGGGCCAGCATGAATATTGTTGACCCGAGCTGCCAAATGGGTTGAAACCATCTGTACACAACCCCATTCTCACATTTCTTGTCTCCCGTGCAAAATCCGGATGTGTCGCGTTGAAATTCAACCAGGCCTCACTGTCCGAGGGGTGACACATCTCTCCATCTTCTGTACGATGCTCCGCATGCCACCTCATGTGGCTGGCAGTGGTCGCAGACGCATACAACCGTTGTAGCCTAGGACCAATGGGAAAGTAGTGGAACTGCTTTCTTGGGTTATTATCTGATTTCCATCTAGAAACACCACACTCACCACATTGGGTCATACTAGCTGTGGGGCCCCAATAAATCATACACCCATTAACACAACAGTCAATCTTCTCTACCGGCAATCCAAGAGCCGAAATTTGCTTCTTCGTGTCGTAAAAACTCTTTGTCATCCGATTATCTTTCGGCAACAACTCAATAATGAATTGACATAATTCATCATAAAGTCTCTCTGGAATACGAAAGTCTGTCTTCAGGCTAGACATCCTTCCTATGACCGACATCTGAGTATGCGTTTCACAGCCAGGGTACAGTGGTAAGTTAGCTACCCTTAGCATTTCAAAGAACTGTCTGGATATAGGGTTCGGATCTTCATCGTTATGTACGGGCGAGTATGGTACATTAGCGATGACATCATCACGATGCGGTAGAAAATGATGATGTGTATCCGGAAAAATACTCGCTGCTGCATCGTACACCATTTGTGCATACGGATTCTGAACCGTGTTCTGCTGTAACTCGGTACAAATTGGTGCACCGTCAGAACATTTGTGCAGGTACCAATCGTAGTAGTTTTCAACAAACCCCTTCTTTAACAGATGATCTCTTACGACATCTACACCCCATAATTTACGATTACCGCACTTTTTACACGGACATCTAATTTCAATTGGATTTTTTTTCTTTGCAAATTGTATAAATTCTTCGACCCCTTCTAAATATCTGATATTAAAAACTCCTTTAGAACTTCGTTGGTACATCCAACTTCTTTCATCTCGTAAGTCCATTGCTCGTAAGTGAAAAAAATATATTGTTGCAGAATGTAAAGAGAAAGTAAGGAAGTAAAATGTAAGATAGATTTACGTAAGATAGATTTACGTAAAATAAATTTACGTAAACGGCTATTTATAGAACAGGTGCAGAATTTTGAATTTTAAATTTTCAATTTTGAATTTCCGACTGACTGGCGACTGTCAACATAGTCGGTATAGTGTCGGTCATGAAAAGATGTGCCCACTTAAATGTTTTTGAATTTTGAATTCACCGACTGACTGGCGACTGCTATCATAGTCGCAAGTTAGTCGCTTTGCACACGGATACTGAGGTAATAAGTGCTTTTGACCAACAATACCTGCCATTTGACCATAGTCAGCGACTACCCAGCGACTGAATGGGTAGTCGGCGAGTAGTCGGTGTACATTAAAAAAAAAATTAAAATGAGCTTTTTTTCCGGCCATTTTGTTTAAAATTATTAGTACTAAGTTGAAATTGTGTTTTTCCTTACTTAGTTCCTCGTATGTACTATAAAAATTGATAACGTTAAAAGTATGTTTCTCAGAAATGTAGAAAATAAGCATCGTAACTTTACTTATTATGATTCTACTAAGAAAATTTTTTTCATTGCATGGCGTTAGCTGCCCGTTAGTGGACATTACAACCTATACACCCTCTAATTCACCATTAAGTGGCTCCTATATGTTTTTTGACATTGTTCATATCAGAAAACAAATTGCAGCTACTTAACAGTGAAATAGAGGTAGTAGAATAGGCCGTAAGTACCACTATCGGGCAAACCAACGCCTTGCAAATCAAAAATTATTCTTTTTCAGTAGCAAATATAAGTAAAATAATACGTTGCACATTTTCTACACTTCTGAGAAACATATTTTAAGCGTTTCTAACACATTTTTATAGTAAACATACAGGACAATAAGTAAGAAGAACATATATTTCGATTGAGTACTGATAATTATTACAACAAAACGGCACGAAAAAAAAGCTCATTATAATTTTTTATACAATAAAATACTACATTAAATGTATATTAATCACTACATCCTACCCCTATATCATCACGTACACCGATTGAAATTAACCATGTACGAGATGAATAGAGGTAGGATATAGTGAAGAACAAAACGGCACGAAAAAAAAAGCTCATTATAATTTATGTAAATCACTACATCCTTCCCCTTTATCATCACGTACACCGATTGAAATTAACCATGTACGAGATGAAAAGAGAAAGGATATAATAAAGAACATATTTTAATGAGCTTTTTTCCGGCCATTTTGAGTTATAATAATTAGTACTAAATTGAAATTGTTCTTTTTCTTACTTAGATACTCGTATGTACTATAAAAATTGATAACGTTAAAAGTATGTTTCTCAAAATTGTAGAAAATAAGCATCGTAAATTTTATGGTCATTTCTAGAAGCTAAAAAGCAGTAACTGACGATTCTAACTTGACTTGTTCACAAAGTGCAGGTTTGAGTTTCTTGGTTTCTAGTGTTTGCTTCAGGCTATCATCACTAGAAATATCGAGATTGTAACAATTGTTTGAACCCCTATGGCATCGCCTTTTATTCTTGATGTCATGGACATAGAAATACTAATCATGGACTTACGAACTGAAAGAAATTGGAAGTAATCGTAGAGTATGGGGTGTAGATGTCGTAGAGTATGGGGTGTACATCCAACTTCTTTGAGTTCGTAAACCCATGTTTAGGATTCTCATGTCCATGACGTCAAAAATAAAAGGCGATGCCGTAGGGGTTCAAACAATTGTTACAATCTCGATAGTTCTAGTGATAATAGCCTGAATCAAAACACTTGAAACCAAGATAACTTAAAACTGCACTTTGTGAACAAATCAAGCCAGAACCGTCAGTTACTACTTTGTTAGCTTCTAGAAATAATACGTTGCGCATTTTCTACAATTTTGAGAAACATATTTTAAGCGTTTCTAACACAATTTTATAGTAAACATACAAGATAATAAGTAGGAAAAAAACATATATTTCAATTCAGTACGGATAATTATTATAACAAAATGGCACGAAAAAAAGCTCATTAAATTTTTTTTATACAATATTTCGAATTTTGTGATTAAGTGTACAAAAATATAATAACGTTAATCACTATATCCTATCAAGTCTCCATCCGTACACCTATTAATATTAATCATTTCACCGATTTAAATTAATAATGTACGGATAGAGAGAGATAGGATACAGTGAAAAACATTAAACAACTTTTATACAATAAATATAACCATTTAAATTAGAGTATGTTCAAACTTTGTGATGAAGTGTACAAAAAAAAATTATAACGTTAATCACTATATCCTACCCCTTGATCCAGACTTACATCGATTAAAATTAATCATGTACACAGATTGAAATTAATCATGTACGTCTGGAAAGGGATAGGATACAGTGAAAAACATTAAAAAAAAAATTTTACTTTAAATATAACCATTAAATGTGGTTCATATATACCTTTAATATCAAATATTGCTATTTTTTTGATACGATGGAACCGTTAGATTTATATTTCGCAACTTGTCCCGTTTTTCGTGAACCCACACTTAAGTGATGAAACTCGAGTGTAGGTTCAGGCGAAGAACGGGGCAAGTGAAAAACATGTCAAAGTTATAACCTCTCCAAGATCAATATTAAATTTTGTCATATTTTTATTTAGATTGAACTTTTATTAATGTTTTTCAACTTCTCACACTTCACCTCCACCTCTACTTAATCTAATTCTATCTCGAGTAGGAGTGAAAGGAGGAGTGTGACAAAAGAAAAACAAATAGATTATAGATAGAAGAGAGAAGAGAGAAAAAAAGAGAAGAGGGGCAATTGGAAAATGACGTGAAGGGGGGTATTTATAGACAAAATCATGAATTTTCCGACTACTTATCGACCAAAGCGTGGTCGGAAATCAGTCGGGGAAATTTTATTTACGGACAACGTTTTTTTTTTTTTTTTTTTTAATCTTGTTATATATTTTTCGACTAACTACCGACCAAAGGAATAGTCGCTAGTTTAGCGACTAATATTTTGGTCGTAATTGAGTCTGTAGTTTGCTACCATAATGCTGTTGGTCGGTACGTAGTCGGTAATACCGACTACTTGCTTTTAGTCGGTATTTTAGTCGGAAATTGCGACTAATATGCTGTAGTCGGTATTTCTGAGTCGCAAGTTTGCAAAATTTTTGTAGTGTGCAAATGCTAAAGGAAAAATAGAATAATCCAACTTATTCATGATTTTTCTACAATAATTCCACCTATTGATTTAACTATGAATAATCTCAACTTTAAGGGGTATTTGTCAAAGGTAAACTTGGGTAACCCGATAACTTACTATAGTAAGTAAATCCAAAAAAGTAAACTAAAAATTAATTTAAAATTACACAAAAATTTAAAAAAATTTACATAAAAATTCTAAATAATATTTGAATTATATAAGTTTAATATTATCTTCAATATATATATATATATATATATATATATATATATATATATATATATATATATATATTATTATATATATATATATATATATATATATATATATATATATATATATATATATATATATATATATATATATATATATATATATATATATATATATGTATATATATATATATATATATATATATAGTATATATATATATATGTATATATATATATATATATATATATATATATATATATATATATATATATATATAAGTTTAATACTTTACTACACTAATTATACCATATTTGTAATAGTAATATAACAATTGTTTAAAATTCATCTCCTAAAAAAGAACCATTTGTCCACAAATTAAGTATGTTAATTTAACAAACTGTAGTATACAGTGGCGGACCTAGGATTTAAATCATGGGGTTGCGAGTTTAAAAAACGTCTTATTTTCTTTAAGTAAAGCACAACTTAAAATGACTACAACATAAATAAAGAAACCCAACATAAATTTAATACTCTATAAGTTAATTAAAATGATAGTTTTTTAATGTTATTCATGAATAACAAGCAATTAAATCACACGTAAATACAAACACAAATTCTAATTTTGATGAATTGAAATTATCATAATTTAAAGCAAATTAAAAATATAATTTATAAATAAATAAAACCCAAATCATACACAAACAATATTGATTTTATCATAATTTAAAACAAATTAAAATTAAACCCATATCAAATCATACTCAAATTCACATTACAATAGTTAATTAAATTCTAAAAAAATTATTCTAAATTCTAATTCAATTTTAATAATTTACCTAATATAATTATGGGGTATTGGACTATGGGGTTGTGGACTGTGGGCAACAATGGTGCAATGGCGCCGGCTGTGGCTGCGGGCCGGCTACGAGCAAGCGACAAGCCGACAATAATAGTGCTAAACAACTTGACAATTTTGAAATAGAGATTGGAAAGAAGAAGAGTCAAAAATGGGAGAATTAAGGAAATTAAATACTAGTTGTTAAGATAATTGCTTTTTTAAAGTATTAATTATGATAAAATTTTAAATTAACAAATGTGAATGTTGTTCCCTAGTGGTATAAAAGTGGAATTGATTGTCCATATTGATAATAGATCATGGGTTCAAGACCTACATATTACTTTCTTGATTTTTTCAATGGGGTTGCATATGCAACCCCATCACCTAAGCTAGGTCCCCCACTGGTAGTATAAATGTTCAGAATATAAATTACATAATACGATAACTTATTACAGTCTTTTACATTTGAATTAAATTTGTCAATTTCTAAATTTGGTAAAAGAATATTTAGTATTTAGTTAAATTTACAAATTAATCGAATTCCTCTTAGATATCATCATGTACTCATGACTTAAAAAGGCAGCCAAAATGAAGTGTTATGTCAGAATTGGACATATGATGTACTGTTCATAAGCTCTTGAAGTCTACTTTTCAATACCGTGAACCTTGCATCAATACAATCAATCTATCAAAAGTTATGACCAAAAGAGTGAACATATATCAAATTTTATTTTAAAACTTTTGCATTTTGAACACTTTTCTTTTTTTTTTTTGTCCATCCTCATTGTAAAACATCTTCAACCGAGCAATAATCTCCTTAGTAAACTCCATCATTAAATCATAAGAATTATGCTTAAAAAAAATAAAAACTTCTTAAATAACATGGATAACCAAAATGGATACCTTGGACCTCTTAGGTTGAACAATGGAGGAAGAAAGAGTAGTGTAAATGGGTTAGAAAAACAGAATATAAAACAAAGATGCAAGAACACAATGTATATGAGGTATCTTATGATACCTCCCCCTCAAAAATGGTTTCTTATCATTAATGGAATCAACATTACACACTAATGACTCAACCCTAACACTTGAGAACAACCTCTCAAGCTTGTGAACCCATTCAACAATGGAGTTCACATACACACTAATACAATGAAGAAGAAAGCTCTCTTGGTCTTAAACCCTAACTCTCTACTATTGTATTAGCCTCTCTTACATCCTAACACACTACTAATACCCCTTATATAGTGCCAAGGTATATTAGAAGCCCTAGGAACAAAATGGGTAAAAGCCCAAAACAAATAACAACAAAACAGAAACTCGTAGATGGACCTGCTGCCTTCACTCGACCCCACGCTCGACCCAGGGAGGTTGCTCGACCTGGTCGAGCGGTGCTGTGACTGCTACTGCCTCGGTTCTGTTTTGTGGCTCGACTCATGGCTCGAGTTGCTGCCTCATAGCTCGACCATTCGAGTAGCCTTTTAGCTTTCCTCTCCTTGATGTCTTGCCTTCACTAAGGCATATCATCTCATCATCATCATTGATCTCGACCCACGCCACAATCAACGCTCTTGTTCTTCGTTGCACCCTCTCCACGGCACTCCGAAGACCCACCACATGAGGGTGATTTGGCGCTTGCTCTAACACTTTTCTATTTTTTTTTTGTCCATCCTCATTGTAAAACATCTTCTACCGAGCAATAATCTCCTTAGTAAACTCCATCATTAAATCATAAGAATTATGCTTAAAAAAATAAAAACTTCTTAAATAACATGAATAACCAAAATGGATAAAGTAGCATAAAATTTTCAAAAGAAGCACGAAATAACTGATAATAACTATCATTAAGAAGTATAAAATGATATAAATAAGTGCATATAAAAGGAATTATCAAAAGATATCCAACAAAACGAATAAAATAAGATCTCATATAACTATATGTTTTTTCTCGTTTAATAGCCGTATTATAGAAAACACTATCAAATACTCCCTCCTATTCACCATACTTGTCCTATTTATCTTTTTCACACATGTCGAGACAACATTTTAACTTTTAATATCATTAATTGTGCATAATTAAAAATTATAAAAATTTGATATTAATAATCTTTGTGTTGAGACGAATAAAATAAGCTCCCACATGATTATATTTTAACATATAGATTAAGAATAAAATACAAATTAAGAGTAATTAGTGAATAGTAACCAAAAAGTAAATGAGACTAGTATGAAGAATAGGAGTGAGTAATAAATAGTGTAAGAAATGATTTTGCTGCAACTAAAAACGGGAAAGAATTAACAATAGAATAAATTGTGAATTACAGCCTTAAAGTTTATCATTTTTGCGAATTACAACTTTAATGTTTATTTTTTGTGAATTACAACCATCAAAGTATCTAAGTTTACAAGTTCAAGCCAAAACATAAAATTTCGACCATTTTGGTGGTCAGAATTTTGGGTTAAGTGGTCAAAAATTTGTGTTTTTGGCTTAAACTTATAAACTTTGATATTTTAATGACTGTAATTCAAAAAAATAAATAATAAGGCTGTAATCGTAAAAGTAATTTATTCTTAATAATATGAAATGTTGGAATTTGCAAAATGAGTGGTACCGCCGGCGATAGAATGAAACAAAGAATTACTAGGAATATCACATGTCTGTCTTTAGCCCATTAGTTACTGCACCCGATAGAATGAAAAAAATTTGAGAAATAGTAGGACATGAGACATGCAAATTGTATGTGTGGAGTATTATTTTGTCGTACTAACAATTATCACATGTCTGTCTTTAGCCCATTAGTTACTGCACCCGAATAGCTCTATTATCAATTATCCAACAACCGTCTGATTCTGCTTCCAATTACTAGGAATATCATTATTCATGATCACTAACTAGGCATAATCCAGCCGTTGATCAAGCTAATAACTTTATTTCTACTTATTTAATTACCTTAGTCAAATATCACTGCCATTGCCCTCTCTATTGCCATTGATCAAAAATTACTGTAATTTGTAAATCACCATAAAGAGACAAAAAGGATAATATTAAAATAAACAAAATCAAAAAAGATAAATTAAAACAACAAAACACTCACCAAATCACATCGTACCAAATAAGAGTCATTATTCATGAATCATGATCACTAACTAGGCATAATCCAGCCATTGATCAAGCTAGTAACTTTACTTATTTTTACCTAATTACCTTAGTCAAATATCACTGCCATTGCCCTTTATTGCCATAACTTCATCAAAAATTATTAATCAATAACCGTGATTTGTAAATTACTATAAAGAGACAAAAAGAATAATATTAAAATAAACACAATCAAAAAAGATAAATTAAAACAACAAAACACTCACCCAATCATATCGTACTACATAAGAGTCATTTATAAACTTTACAAATAATCGTTATTTACTAATACTTTCTCATAACTTGATAGCTATAGCTCTTGACCTTTGTACTTAATGGCTGTTGTTTTACCTTTTTCAATTTGCGCACACATCCAAGGATAAAGGGTGTGGAATACTAGCTTGTGGTTCCCATTTAAATTATTATATTAATTAAATTTACTTTTTTAAAATTTCATTTATCAAAAAATAATATTTTTTAAACAATCTTAGCAATGGCACAACGACCAACCATCACATAATTAGCGACTTGTCATAAACCATAGACGTGTTTGGAAATATATATATATATATATATATATATATATATATATATATATATATATATATATATATATATATATATATATATATATATATATATATATATATATATATATATATATATATATATATATATATATATATATATATATATATATATATATATATATATATATATAGATTTAGGATCACATGAGCAGGGGTCTTAAAATGAGAAGGGTAAGAAGCAATTTCAGCCGTTTAGATGAAAGATCAATGGTCAGGATGAGTTTACATCCTTGCACGCGATTTATGATGCTTTTACCCGGTTTTTTTTGCATTTTATGTTATGATTTAAGGTTACTATATTTTTAGAAAAAGATACTATGTTATGAATAAGGGTTACTATGATTATGTATAGTTACTGTGTTCTCTCAATCCTAACAGAACATCGTAACTTTTAAAAATAAACATAGTAACCTTTAATCATAACATAGTATCATTTTCTAAAAACATAGTAACCTTAAATCATAACATAAAATGGAGAAAAAATCGACGAGAAAGATGATTTTCACCCGTTAGATTTTCATAAAGAGAGAGAGAGAGAGAGAGAGAGAGAGAGAGAGAGAGAGAGAGAGAGAGAGAGAGAGCTGTTCATGGGCGGACTTGGGCAGGTAGTGGACCGGGTAGCACCTAAAAATTCTACCCGATGGCTCAAATATTCAAAAGCCCGTCCGCATTCGCGGGCATATTTTTTTGTCTCTACCCGCCAATTTTTAAAACGGGCAGGACCCGCGGTTATGCGGGTATTTTTATATAAAAATTTAAAACATAAATCATATTATAAAGTTAAGTTTTTATAAGAACAAAAAATATATATAATACATTATCTAAAATACTCTAAATATATAAAGTCTCAAAATAGTCAAATTACATCAATATTGAATATAGACGATGAAGTCGGCTACTTGTTCGAACCTTGATAGTCGATTGCTTGAGTGCTTTGAGGGTTAAAAATATTGAAGTCTAAAAGAAGTAAACCTTAAGGCTAGTAGAAAAGTAATAAACTAAAATTTGGTATGTGTCATGTAATAGTATAGTTTAATATCTAATAAAATTAATTATTTAATAAATAATACTCCCTCCATCCCACTTATATTGTCCACTTTGATGTGGACACGGAAAATAAGAAAGGGGTGATAGTGGGGTATTTTAAGTGATTATAATAATTGAAAAGGTGGTAGTGGGGTATTTTAAGTGAATATAATAATCGAAAAGGTGATAGTGGGGTATTTTAAGTGATTATAATAATTGAAAAGGTGGTAGGTGGGGTATTTTAAATAATATAAGTTGGGGTAGTTGGGGGTATTTAGGTAAAAAGTCTTTGCCAAAAATAGAATGTGGACAGTTAAAGTGGGATGACCCAAAAAGAAAATGTGGACAATTAAAGTGAGACGGAGGGAGTATATTAAACTAAGCGGGCGGGCGGGTATACCCGCGGGTAATTTTTTGGTGTCGCTACCCGCTCGTTTATCTTGGCGGGCGGGTATATATATATATATATATATATATATATATATATATATATATATATATATATATATATATATATATATATATATATATATATATATATATATATATATATATAATAAAAAAGGGAAGTTAGAGTTTGGAAATGGGCATTTAATTTATAATTCCTAATTTGGCTCAATTCACCTATTTGGGAATTATTAAATTCAGTTTTAGGATTTGACCCAATTCCAAGCTAATTCCTAACCTTTTAAAAAACGCTCATTTTCAAATGACAGCCTAAGCTCTGTCATTTCAATTCTAATTGGCAAGTTTCTTCAAAAACCCTTTTCCTTCATCAAGCTTTTCGGCATTACTGTGTTCTCTCTTAATTTGTTCTTTCTTAATCCGTCATTGTCACCGGTGTTCGTTGCATACAAGCTTTTCGGCATTAATTTTCAGGTATTCTCTATTACAATGGATGTCCCTTTATGTAAAGCTTGAAAGTTGTTTGTATGAGCTTGAATCTCTAGGTTCTTAATTATTGGAACGCCTCTTTTCCCTATTATTCAAAGTTTTAATGTTTAACATGATTATGTGTTATTTATTGAATCGTGCTATATAAAATTTATATTAACAATCAAATTGTGAATAAAAATTACAAGTTGGAGATTATTTATGAGAAAACCTCTACATGATTTTGATTTGTATTTGCAGTTTCATTGTAAGTTTTTATTTAGGTTTAAAGATTTGAGCATGAATTTTCTTTGGTTTTGAAACTTTTTTTTATAGGTTTTAGGGGGTGTAAAGTGTAAGAAGTTCATCGTTCATAGAGGATTAGTACTTTCCTCTCTTATCAACTATTAAGTTTCAATTTTAAAATAGAATTTGCTATTTTGGGGATTGGTAAGTTTCAATGTGTCATAGTAGTTAAACATTAAAACTGTGTTATTCAAAAAACCTATTCCTTCATCCATAAGTTTTGGTTGTAAGATTTCGTAAATAGGTTACATTAGTTGGTTGTGCTTACATAAAGGGACATCCATTGTATCATAGAATATGGATACATTCTTATTAAAACCTACTGCACATTTCTTTTCAAGATTTACTAATGTTTTCAGAATCAGATTCTGTATTGAATTAGCAATGATCACAAAGAAGCAAGTAATAGAGAACTATACATTCTATATTCTCTAAATATTGGTACTATAGACAGTGCTATTTGAATTTTAATGCTATAGACAGTGCTGTAAGAGCTTACTCCATGTTATTCAAATGTGTTAAAAAAAACAATGGAAAACAGGTCCAAAATGTCTAATTCAATGAATTTTTTTACGTTGCATCTAATTCAATGAATTTGACTTTTTATGGGAAGGCAAAAAAATGTCCGATCAACTTAGTATTCAAGAGTTAAGAAAACGTGCAAGGGAGAATGTTGATGAAGATGAAAAAGTTGTTACATGCGGTTGTAGGTTTTTTCCTGGCTATTGTTGTGGCTTGGTTTGATTTGAGGTATAGAGTAAAGGAAATAACATGGAGTCAACAAGAACGTAGGAATAGACGAACCATTTGGATGGACAGGTTGATGAATGATAGAATATGTAGGAAGCAATTACGTTTACACATATGTTGTTTTAAGAAATTATGCAGTATTTTACAATCCAAGGGTGGTTTAGTTACTACAAGATATGTTACAGTTAAAGAAATAGTAGTAATGTTTCTTCATGTTCTTGCACATGATTTAAAGAATAGAACAGTGCAAGTGACCTTTGCTCGTTCTGGAGAGACTATTAGTCGACAATTTCACGTAGTCCTTCAAGCACTACTTTAGCTTCGAAAGTATTATATAAAACCATGTAATCAGAGCAATTACACAAAGGATATAAAGTGAAATAGGTTTGAGGTAAGCCACAGTATTAAAATAAATTGATGTCTTTATTTTTGTTGGTTAGGTTTGATTTGTAGTGATAACTAGCATAAACCATATAAGGGCGTTGTTGTAGCTCTCGATGGGGCACATATTAAAATGATTGTGCCTGTTGAGGAACGAGTTCGTCACCGAGATAGGTAGGGGGGACATTAACACCAATGTTTTTGCTGCATGTGATTCAAATCTTCGTTTTACTTACGTTTTACCGAGATAGGTTCTGCTTTGGATCCACGCCTGATACTCTTCAAAGGCCTAATGGCTTAAAGGTTCCTAGAAGTAAGACTTTATATGTGTAACAACAACCTAATAATTCACACCAAATGCACAATGAAAATGCTAATATACATATAATAATTATATAATGCAGATAAGTATTTTCTTGTGGATTTGGGGTTTGCTAATGCTGAAGATTTTCTAGCTCCTTATAGAGGTAGGAGGTACCATTTGAATTTGTGGAGAGGCACCACTCCAACAACATAGAGCTTTTTAATTTACAATGTTCCTCAGCTCGAAATACAATTGAAAGGGCTTTTGCTTTATTGAAAAAGCGGTGGAGTATAATCCAAGTTTTTTTGAGAAAAAGACTCAAATTAGAATTATTAATGGTTGTTTTATTCTCTATAACTTTTTGAGGGAAGAAATTATAAATGAAACATGTCTCATTAATAAGGTAGATGAAGATTTACTAAATATACGCAAAAAAGTAATGAAAAGAGTTTAAAGATATCGTTGCTCAAAAGATGTTTGAAGAATATCAACAGCGAAGCACACATGCTACTTGAAATATATGTTGATGTTTGTCATCACTGATTGTAATGTCTGTTAATACCACAAGAATCTGAGATATACTTTTAGCCTTCATCATGAAGAGATACGAAAAAGAGCCAATGTTACCACAAAAACAACAAAAACGAGCTTAACTTACTTGGAACCAAGAAATAGATGCTATACTCATCTCCACTTTGTTTAGCAAATTAATGAAGGAAATAAAGGCGATGGAGAATTCAAATCACAAGCGTATCGAGCTGTTACTGATAACCTAAGGAACCAATTGGGTTTATTGGCTACAACCGAACATGTCAAGAATCGACTCAAAGTATGGAAGAAACATCATTGAGTTATCACAAATATTCGCACTTACACCAAGTTTAAGTGGGATGATGATAAGAAGATGCTTGTTATCCCAATTGAAGACCACGTGGACTGGAGTGCCTATTGTAAGGTACAATCTCCTAATAATTTTTTAGTCTTTGCTTGTCTTTGCTTTTTGTATTATTTTTAGTACTTGTGATAGGAAAAATTATTAAAAAAACTACCTAATCTATAGGTCTATTTGCAAAAAACTACCTAATCTAATATATTTCTTTGCAAATGACTACCACTTAATGGAAAACGTTAGTTGACCGTTAAGTTTGAGGGTTTGACCAATTTGAGAGGTTAAGTTGTCTATGTGGCAATATCTTATTAGTCCTCGTGTTTTTAAACAATTTAAAATTATAACACATAAATTAACAAAAGAAAAATAAAATATATTTGACGTCATTTTTACTTATCATAACGATTTTTTTCAAAAAACGGACGTCGTTATTACCCTTATAGGGTATCTCTTTCGAAAATTCGATCGAAACAAGTACTTATTCGCCTATTTTTCAGTACGGCAACCGAAAACAAAATATTTCACGTCATTTTTACCCATCATAACAATTTTTTTCAAAAAACAGAAGTCGTGACATGGGTAAAACTGACATTAAATATCTTTTTCGATTTAAGTATCGAAAAATAGACAAATAATTAAGTACTTGTTTCGACTAGATTTACAAAAGAGTTACCCAAATTAGGGTAATCACGACGTCCTTTTTTTGAAAAGAATCGTTATGATGGGAAAATATAATGTTTATATATTTTATTTTTATTTTGTTAATTTATGTGTTTTAACTAGGTGATTGCCCGTGCTAAGCACAGGTTATTTAATACTTTATTATATTTAACATATACATTTATAATATAGGAAAATTTGCTCACAATAATCCCAACTATCACCCGTTGGCCAAAAATAATCCCAACTATCGATTATTTTTTAATAATCCCAACTATTCACATAATTTGTTGAAAACATACCCACCTCCTTTTTAACGGGCTATAACATTTAACGTTTCCGCTTTTTTCTTTCTTTTTTGATTAATAGATGAAGGTAAAGGGTATTTTGAACAGTTTAGTAACAAAGAAAAAATAAGTGAAAAAGTTACTTGTTCCAGCCGGTAAAAAGAGGGTGGGTATGATTTCAATAAATTATGAAAATAGTTGGGATTATTAAAAAATAATTGATATTTGGGATTATTTTTGGCCAACGGGTGATAGTTGGGATTATTTTGAGCAAATTTTCCTATAATGTAATTATATAAAGAAAATGTTACTCCCTCCGTTCTTTTTTAATTGTTCTATTTGAAGATTTCACACAAATTAAGAAATGTAGAGTTTTTGTAGATAATGTGTATTATTTTATTAGAATAGTAGTGTGAAGTAATGATATATTGTATTTAAGAAAAATAGAATCTTTGTAGATAATGGATATTATTTTATTAGAATAGTGATGTGAATTAATGAAAAAAAATGTTGCTTTCTTGACTATCATAAACCATAAAATATATAAGAAAAAAATATAGTATATAAGAATATCTCAAAAATTCTAATTTAAATGAAAAAATGTTGCTTTGTGTTTTAAAAAAAGATTTATTTGGAGAGGTCTCATATTTCCTCTAAGTATTAGTGTCTCCTTTCTTGACTTCTTGTATCAACTTTAACAAATTTGCTAATTTAGAAAAAGATTTAGCACAAAAATAACAAAATTAGCAATCAAAATCCATGTTAATAGATAAATCATTCACATGCATAGAAGAAAATATGAAATCAAAAATCAATAAGAGATATATATATATATATATATATATATATATATATATATATATATATATATATATATATATATATATATATATATATATATATATATATATATATATTTTGCCAATTAATGAGTATTATATACCATGACAAGGACAAAAACAGACGTTCGGAGAGGAAATTAACTCCCCCCCAAACCACCAAAAACGCTATCGCTCTTTACAAAAAGCAGAGCAAAAGCCCAAAAAACAAACAATCCCCAAAAGCTAACTACTTAGTTACAAGGAAATCTGTCATCCTACTATTTGCCCTTCCCACAATTCTAAAAAATATACAATCTATAACCTCCTTCAGAGTGAAGGAATGATTATCAAAAATTTTTTTGTTGCGCTGCATCCAGATCCTGTAGATCATTTCGGTCCAGAGCCCAACTATCAGTTTAGCACGGTCTGTCTTCTTTTTGTTGATTCTGTTCATGCTTCGAATCTCAGTTTGGAAGTCAGGGTCTTCCAGGCCTCGAGGGAGGAATTTGAAAATACTAGACCTAATATTCTTCGCATTCGAACAATCAAAAAAAAGGTGCTGAGCTGTTTCCCGCATACCATTGCACAAGACACACGTATCATCCGGGATGTTCGTCCATTTCCCAACTCTGTCCCTTGTTGCCAATCTGTTTTGGATTGCAAGCCATGTAATGAAACGAGCACTAGGAGTAGCCAAGTTTCTGATCATAATGTTGCCCCAGTGAACTTTAGGAGCATCTTCAATGAGTCGATCATAGGTCTTACCAATGTGGAAGGATCCCCCATTAGTAATGTTATCCCACCCGCCAAGCGTATCTAGTAGCTCTCTCTGTTTGAGAATCTTCTTGAAGCTCCAAGATGAGTGAATAGAGGGTGTCACATCTTCGAGCCTCTGATTTTTAATATAGTAGCTGTGCACCCATTTCACCCATAAGTTCTCCTTTCTGGACGCAATGTTCCATAGGTGCTTAAGGATGGCAACTCTGTTCCACTGGTACAAGTCTCTGAGATTTAGCCCCCCTTTAGAAAAAGGCAAATATATATATATATATATATATATATATATATATATATATATATATATATATATATATATATATATATATATATATATATATATATATATATATATATATATATATATATATATATATATATATATATATATATATATATATATATATATATAAAGGTCTTGCATGGCACATTTACTGAAATTTTTCCCTCTTATGTTCAAATCAACTAAACCCAAAAATTTTAAAGAGATAGATAATTAAGAATAAAAAAACCCAATATTTAGATCTAAAAATAGAAAAATAATGGATAATTTTTGTGAGAAAAAGCTATGGTGATTTTTTTTTGTCAAAATGAAGATATAAAAAATACAATAAAATTTGTGAATAAATGTATACTAATTAATTCCTTGATTGCAGAGATTTTATTAGTAATCATTAAATGTAATGGCAAGTCAATAGTCAAGGCTTCTAGCTTGTTCAATACTCTAAATTTTGAGCGGGAAATAAATTCACCAAAAGTTGACACTTGTCCTTAGATGGTTTTTGTTTTAGTATTATTTATAGATTATAAATTATTAAAAAATACATGGACCAATAAGATACTACCACACAAACAGCTTAACCTCTCAAATTGCTCAAACCCTCAACTTAACGGTCAACTAACATTTTCCATTAAGTGGTAGTCATTTGCAGAGAAATATATTAGATTAGGTAGTTTTTTCATCGAAACGGGTCTCGGGTTTATGATTTATGAGGTCATGGGTGTCGAAAATCGTGGTGTCGGTGGCTCCACCGTCAATGATCCATCGGGAAGATTGTTTTATGGGATTTTGTGGGATAAAGGATTTTTTGTGGGTTTGTCTGGGATAAAGCGGTCGGTTTTAATTTTGAGGTGAGAGAGATATGGTGGGCCGATTTGTGGGTTTAAAATGGGAGTGTAGGTTTAGGGTTTTTAGTGGGACTGGAAGACCCACTATATAAGACTAATTTAGGAAGGTTCTCACTCCCCTCTTCCCCTTCCCTTATGACCGGTTGTGGTTCTTTCTCCTCTCATGTTTCTGGGTCTGTTTTCATCCTTCCCCACCATAACTGCTACCCCATACAAACCTCCAAGGTTGTTCTCCTCTTCGTCGGTTAAGGAGGGCTTTGCAGCCGACCCGGTGCATCGGCGCCTTGGTGGCAGCCCTATTTTTTTATAGATTTTTCCACCAATCCGGGTAGCCGATGAGCTTGAAACATCCGTCCTTAGGGTATGTTTGGCCTAGCTTTTGGAAATCAACTTTTGTTTCTTAAAAGTAATTATGTGGAAACTGTTTCCAGAGAAACACTTTTTAGAAACAGATGTGTTTGGCCTCATATTTTTAAAAAGATTTTTTGGGAAACAAATACAATTTGTGTGTTTGACTTTTTTTATTCTTATGTTTATTGAACGTTAATGTTGTTATATGATGGAAAAACATATAACATACACTAAAAAATAGTCGAGTCACAAAGCATCAATTTTAAGAGAAATACCCTAAAACATATAGCATATACTAAAAAATAATCATTATAATGTTAGAAAAAATTCAAATACACTAAATTAAGTAATTGAAAATAAAAATAAATCTCTAATTTGACAATTTACTATATAGAAAAACATATTTAAATATGTTAATAAATTTAAAGATAAAACATATATGAAATTTTGATGTGATTTAATCGCATAATATTCAATAAAAAAGTAATTGAGATGTTGGTTGTGATAACAAATGAGTCATACAATGAAGTAAAAATTTTTGAATTATGGAGGAAAATATGAAAAAGGAAAAATAAAAGTAAAAAAAAATTTCATAGTTATTGGAGAAAATATGAAAAAAGAAAAATAAAAGTAATATAAGAAATTTTCATAGTTATTGGAGAAAATATAGTAATTTTTTAATATAAAATGAGAAAAGTATGAAGCTCTTTGAGAAGTTAGGAGTAGAAGTTATAATTTGTAGCTTCTCTTGACCCTTGTAGAAGCTGTTTTTAGCTTTTTTCAAAACTGTTTCAACTTCTCAGAAACACAGTGTTTAGCCAAGTTTTAGCTTTTCTGTTGCAGAAGTTGTTTTAAAAGCTTGGCCAAACACTACTTAGTGTGCTTCGAGTCGCCTTAGTGACTACATTTCAAGTTTGTTTTATCCTCTCGCCTGAGTGACGTTTTTTCCAACCGGTGATGAGCGATGAGGCCACAACCATTTTCTGAGGGGTTTTGCCCCAATGATGAAGTACAGATCATAATCCCACGCTTTAATATTTCTCGACGAATAGCCGCATATGCCAAGTCTAAAGTTGGAAGTGGCACTTAATTTAGTAGATCTTGTCGTTCTTTGTCGAGTGATTCATTTAGGTCGGCCAGAAATTGGTATAATCTCTATGTTTGGATGTAAGTATTGAAAATAGTAATGTCCTCATCGTGCTTCATTGGATTTGGCATTCGCTGGTCGATTTCTTTCCAAATTGTGTAAAGTTTACTGAAGTGAACTTCAATTGTGTCACTGTTTTGTTTAATTGCACTTGCATTTCTACTGAGATTGAAAATTTGTAGCTCGTCCCTTCCATTACCAAGAAGGGTCTCATTTCCCTTCCACAAATCCCATGTTGTCTAGTAATCCAAAAAGTAATTGACCAGATCTGACTCGATGTTCGCGATAATCCATGAGAGGAATATCGAATCTCTTTGGTTCCATTGTTGGTAATGTGAATGTGCAGGTTTTGGTGGGGCGGTGATGATATGATCTAGTTGTTCCCTATTATCCATGGCTATATGCATCAATTTACACTATTTGGTGTATTTATGGTAAGTCAGTTTTTCGGCCACCTTCAAACGGTGCCGATTGTTTAGTTTGGTTGGGTTTGTTGATTTGCTAGAACAAACGAAGCACTTGCTCCATTTGCACCATTGTTAAGGGTTGGTATTCTGGGGTTTTGGTTGGTTCAGAATCTGCCATTAAAGAGGTAATGGTAAATGATGAAAGCCAAAAGTGGTGTTTTACAACTCGAAACAACCTTACGACTCTAATACCATAAAATAAAACAAAGTAATTAGGGTTTGAATACGTTTTGTATTGACATTAATCATTGGCATAAGCCTGAATATATACAAGAGCATAAGAACTTACTATCGCAACAAAATAAATGACAGAAAAAAAAATATTACAATCAAATAAAAAGATTTCTCCAAAATATTTACTTTCCTACCTATCTTACTATAATGAGGTAAAAAATTATGTTTGCAACAAGTTACTCCCTCCCTCCTAATGAGTTAGTAGCAAAGAGAAAATGGGTGAATATTAAGAAAGTGGTAATAAATAAAGAGAAAGAATGAATTATCAAATTAAAAGAGAGTTAAAATGTATGGATGATATTAAAAGAAAGTGGTGGGCCATTATCCAAAAATATAGAAATATTGCAGATCAAGTAGGACAGAACAAAATGTAAAATGCTGCAATTTCAATGGGACAGAAGTACTTATTAAGATTTAAGCAAAATCCTCTAATATAAGTAACATGAACATTAGGCTATGAAATTCAGTTTCAGACCATGACTACTAGTCCAAGAGTTGTTAACTAGGTATAATCAAGTAATATATATAGCTTTGAAAGTTATTGTTAGATATTTGTGAAGTTGAGGGAATCACTATTTTTATCCATTGTAAAAGTAATTCTACGATTGCAAATTTAAAATTGCTTCCAAAACGCAGATTTGAAAAGATTATAATTTTCTAGGAATGGAAAACAAAGTCTCCATCATCATCATCTTACCCAATATATTCCACTCATAGAAAACTATAGGTAGGATCTGGGAAGGGAAGGACGGCGGCAACTCATACCCATGAAAGTGCGGCCAAAAAAAGAGTCCTCCGATTCGAGAAACAATAAAGAGAGGTTCTTGCGACAGAGTGATAAAAAAAAAACTCAAAAGATAAAAATAAAAACATAAAACAATCATAAATATAAAAGAAAATAAAACTACTACTACCAATAAAAAAAATAAGAGGAGAAAAACAAAAGTTACTAGAATCCTAAAAGGTATTCTAAAAGAAAATCAGAAGTCTAAATGGAAAACAAAGTCCATAGAGAAGGATTAGTTAATGAGACTTTTAATTTGGTTTTGAGACTTTTGGTATAGTTGTAGACTTTTAGTAAGTTTTAATTGATAAATTACATGTGTAAGTTTAGATCCATAAACTAATATATAGACCACTAAAGAATTAGAGTAATCATATTATTATTTATTACAACAAACACAATTTTTATATGCCTTAGTCTTTTTTACAAACTCTCTCAACTGATCTACTTAATTCCCTCCAAAAATTATTTTTAATATTAATATTAGATGTTGTTATAACTATTAATTGTATTAATTGGAATTTAACGATGAATCAGTAACCAACAATAGCTGAATAATAAATATGATTGTATAACAATTTACAATTTACTGACTGCACAATTTAGTCTCGAATTGGTTGAAAATTATTGACCATAGGCAAATAGTCGAAATACAGTGAAAAATCACCGACCATTAAAATCGATGGATTGATGCTCGATCAATTTTTTCCTAATGATATGTATAAAGTAAATTAAGAAAACGATATAGGGGAGAACAATACAAAAATTTTAAAATTAAAATTTTTACATAAAAAATCTGCAAATTCAAGTTTAAACTTATGATTGAGATACTCCATTGAAACTTCAAAGTATAAAGTAAAGATCATGGGTGAAGTGTGATGTAACGCTCCAATTACTTAAATGTTAGACTTGTGATTTATGAACATGCAATTTAAACCATCATGTGATCATAGGAATTTCATTTTTAATATAAGGGTATAATAATTAATTAGATAGTTCATGTTTATTATATCATGAATAAAAGTATTTGATGAATGTCGATAATATTTGATTAATATCCCTTCCTATATTCAGAGAGAATGAGAAATTTTCTTATTTTGT
Organism: Amaranthus palmeri; assembly: GCA_019776075.1. Classification (NCBI taxonomy): domain Eukaryota; kingdom Viridiplantae; phylum Streptophyta; class Magnoliopsida; order Caryophyllales; family Amaranthaceae; genus Amaranthus; species Amaranthus palmeri. Next base: position 117,586 of record JAAKBH010000084.1, read on the forward strand.
CAATTCAGTGAAAATGTCTCATTTTTATTTTTGTCATTTTTTTACCCTTTTACCCTAACGACAACAACACAACAACTCATAAATATCAAATTTCATATCATTTATGTTATGTTTGGCAACTTGGAATTCATTTCCAAATATTGAATTGGTCCAAATACTATGTTTGGCAAATCTTGAATTTAAAAATGTACAATATTGAATCAATTCCACATAGAAGTTCAATAGTAATGTAAAATTGATCAACTATTAAAATTGGTTAAACACTAAGAGGTGTACCAGATGCTTAAAAATTATTATATAGAGAGAGAATAATATTTACTATCGATAACAAATACAGTACATTACTTTGAGATGGAAATTATTATTCGAGCTATTCCTTCTCTTAATTAATTAAGCATCCATTAACTATTAATTAAACTTCTAAAAATCTTGATTAAGGAAAGAATTAAGTGGCCATTATATGATCAGTCGAATGATAAATGATCATTATTTGCGTGCATGTGAACAAACTTGGTGGACGTTGACTTGCAAAAAGGGTTTCTACTTTCTAATAATTTACTCCATTTACAATCTTCAATGGTGCAAATTGCAATTTAGTGACTTACAATCTTTAAGCTGAACAAACTTTCGTCTAAATCCTAAATTAAATCTTAGTTTTTGTATTAATTTGATTTACGGTCCAAACGATTCGGTCTTTTTATTATTTTCGGTTCCAATTTGATTTTAGCTTTTTATTTTTTAGAACAAATTAGACTGGAACCGTACTATGAATCTATGATCGAAAATCAAATTTTTAAAAAAAAAATTGGTTGCTACTTAGATATTTCGAGATGTAGTTTTATTATGAAAATATATACATGAATTATTTTATTTATTGATTGTAAGTGCGAAATATTTACATAAAAAAATATATTATTTTAGAATTATATTTAAGAACAAAACTCATAAATCAGACTTGACCATTGTAGAACAGTTTGATCCGGTCAATTTTCAAAGTTTAAATATTGTCTACTTTAATCTAAAAAAATTTCATAAATTTTTGATTTATCTTAATTTAGTGTCAAACTAAATCAAATCAAACCGTATGCACCTAACCAATCTTAATTGAAGAAATAAAATATGCCATATGATAAATAGATGCTTGTAAAAGGTATCTCTATTATCTAACTCTAAGATGATAATTAATCATGTAAAACTGTAAAATGTAGTGTTGTCTTGGCTATATGCTATCCAGCTTGCCGTGGCTTTAACTTATTTCCAACGATCTTTTGGGTCCCAAAGATTTATTCCAAAAGTAACCTAAATTATGATATACTTCCCCCGTTCCGAAATAGTTGCTACATTTCGTTTTTGTGCACTATTCATCGTTCAAGCTTATTTTACATATTGCGACTAATGTGTAAGTAAAAATATAGTCAAATGGGATCTTGTTTGAATCGTCTAATCGCATACTTTCATAATATTAAATTTTTATAATTTTTAGATAAGTGTAGTTTACGATATTAATGATCAAAATTGTGCATTGGATTGCGTAAAAAAGTGAAATGTAGCAAGTATTATGGAACGGAGGAAGTAAGAGAACTACTACTCCGTCCTAATGAGTTAGTAGCAAAGAGAAATTGGGTGAATATTAAGAAAGTGATAATAAATAAGGAGAGAGAATAAATTGTGTGGATGAAAATAAAAGAGAGTTAAAATGTATGGACAAGATTAAAAGAAAGTGGTGGGCCATAGTCCAAAAATAAAAATGCTGCAATTTAAGTGGGACGGGCGAAAATGAAAAATATTGCAAATTTATAAGCGAGGGAGGGAGTATGTAATTTGATTAAGATTTATAAAATCAAAATAGCAAACCTATTTCAACATTTCTATTGTTTTAGTCCACTATTAGATGTAACTTGTTTGTGGAAAAATCGCACTACAAACTTTGGACTAAAAATATGGACCATCTAATTTTAGTCGGAAATTTTCAATTAATTTACCGACTAGAAGAGTTCAGTTGGAACTTTTGACTGAATTCCTAGTAACGGTAAATTGTAGGATATTTCCAACTATTTAGCGACTGTCATATTAGTCGGAAATTTTCTGACAGAAAAATTAGTCGGAAAATAATCTCTATATTTGGAGAGAAAATATTTGTCGAAGAGGGGTCGGTAATTTAGTCAGAAAGAATCGTAATCTTTTTATAAAAACCCTCCACCAACGTAACAATTTTTCACATTTCAAACCTCACTCTTTCTTTCTCCTGAATAATTTAATCTTTTTCATACTAAATTTTAAATTTACATTATCTCTCCAAATTAACAAGGACTCTTTACACTATCAAGGTATATTTTAGTTATGTTTTCATTAAACTAATTTTAGTTATATTTTAGTTGTATGTATTATTTATAATATATGTTATGATATATGTTGGATGTATTTTGTTAAAAAAATTTAATAAGCTTTTCGGTGCAGCCATTTTTTTTAATAATCATAGTTCATAAGTACTTACTCGAGGTTGTAGTTTTTCTTAATTATATTTTTATATGTACTATAAAAATGTGTTAGAAATGATGAAAATATGTTGCTCAAATCTAAACAACTCAGCATCCTATTATTTACTTATATTAAGTTGGAGCAATAAAATCTTAAGATGCTTAGTTTACTTAGATTTGAGAAACATATTTTTAAAATTTTCACTTTTTTATCTTACATACGAGGATATAGTTAAGAAAGACTACTATTTCTATTTAGTGCTTTTAATTTTTACGAAAAATGGCCGTCCTAAAAGCTTATTAAAATTTATTATTGATAATATGCATTATGTTAGTATGTTATAATATATGTTATATTTATTTTAAAAACAATTGTATGAGATTTTAGGTGCGGTCATTTTTTTTGTAATAATTATGAGTACTTATCCGAAATAGTAGTTTTTTTAATTATTTTCTTGTATGTACTATAAAAATGTGTTAGAAATGATTAAAATATGTTCCTCAAATTTAGTGAAATTAAGCGTCGTATTATTTACTTATATTAAGTTGCAAGTAAAAGAATAATATGTGAGTTGGAGCTTCAAATTGCGCTCCTGTTCTAATTATGGCTTCTATGTTTATTTTTTAAGGTTGTAATTCTTACAAGAGCGCAATTTTAAAGCTCTGATTCGCCAATTATTCGTAATAAAATTTGATGTTGCAAGCAATAAGTAAAATTTACAATGCTTAATTTCGTTAAATTTGAGAAACATATATTTAACGTTTTCACTTTTTTATGGTACATACGAGGAATATTTTTAAGAAAAACTACTATTTCAATTCAGTACTTATAATTTTCACAAAATACCGACCAAATAGCGACTGATATTCAGTTGGAAATTAGTCGATGTTATGAATTTCGAAATTCAGTCAAAAAGTTCTCTGACAGCATTAATTGTTGAAAACAACTTTAAATTTACTGACCATATTTCAACTAAATTGTAGTTGCAGATTGGTCGGTATTTTGAAATTCAAAATTTGAATATCATTCAAAGATGCTCTGACAAGATTCTTTAATAGGCACAGCTTTTCAGCTACCGATCACTTACCGACTAAATTGTAGTCGCAGATTGGTCGATATTATGAAAAGCTGTTTCACTTTCTGATTTTTGTTTTAATATTATACGTGGATACTTATTAATTCGCAGAGTAATGGACTTACGAAGTGAAAAAAGTTGGATGTATAAGTGAAGTTGTAAAGGAGTTTATAATATTAGATATTTAGAAGGGGTCGAAGAATTTATACAATTTGCAAAGAAAAATAAATCCAGATGAGGTTAGATGTCCGTGTAAATGGTGTGATAACCGTATACTGTTTGCTCTAGAAGTTGTTTGAGATCATCTGTTAAAGAAGGGCTTTGTTGAAAACTACTACGATTGATACATACATAAATGTTCTGATGGTGCACCAGCTAATGTGTTGGCTCCGGTAGAGCAACAACAGAACATGCTTAGAATCTCCTATGCAGTCTTGCTCTAACACCTCTTCCTCCCCTTTCATAATGATTTCCAAACGAGAGAAATGCCATCCTCTGATTTCCTTCCCCATTTTCACTTAATTTCCTTTCCACCCAAACATGATGTAAAACTTTTTAATGAGTTTAATTAACTTGAACAAACAACAACTTCAATATATTTGCAGTTTTACGGTATATATACATTAAATATTAATATTTTCATAATTTATACCTCCATCTTTTTTTATTTGCATCCAGACGCCTTTTCACATTTTAATGCGTTTGTCGTTAGTTTATATTATCTAAATAGTTTATATTATCTAATAATTAATACACAACTAAAAATAATTAAAATTTGATATTATGAAAATATACAAAGAGACGAATAAAATAAGATCACACATGATTAAAGTAAAATAGCGTGAAATGGTAAACAATGTAAAATTTGATTTGGATGCAAGTAAAAAAATAGCGATAGTACTTAAACTATACTAAATTGCCCCCCAAGTTTGAATAAGACTAGCACAAAGATAAAAGAGTTGTTTAATTGTTGGAAGAACGACATAATAAATTTTAATTGTGTGGATGATATTAGACTCAATACTCTAATTAAGTTACAAGAAAGATTGGAACAAGTACTATTTTTGTGAGAATCAATTTTTATCCCAATTTGATTTTATTTTTTTTTTTTGAAAATTTGGAAATATATAGCAATAAAGGTAGAAACACCAACACTGAGACTTGGGACTCCAAAACCGCCGGCATAAAAAAAACCCTTGCAGGGAAAAAAAACCATTGAAAGAGGAGGACTAAGAATCAGGCCACTCAAAAACAAAATTTAAATTAACTATGTTTTAACTTATAAATTAAAAATTAATCATAAATTAAAAGTGATAAATAAATAGTACATCATTTTAAAATGTAACAAATAAAATATTACGGTGAACATCAAATTTGCCGTGTGGATGTTAAAACTTTTGATTACCATATAAGAAAGCCAAATTTTTAAGATTAACACATAGAATAAAAATATTTTATCATAACATGAAAAAAGTGTTTATAAGCCCGTCCAAATCAACAGCCGGGGCGGACATCCATGTGCTTTAAAAGATGTGATATGTTAATTTCCATATCTCTTTGTTTCCCCATGGGAACCTTTTATTTGGAGTACTATTTACAAAAGAGGAGTAAATTATCCATTTGTCTAGACGACACTTGCTCCCAAATTTTCAAATTAAATGAAAGTAATTATTCCCACGAACTTTTATTGTTAAGGAATCAACTCAACCAAAAGCTTAAACTGATGGTTGAAGCTTTAAGATATGTTACATATTTTAATATGCCCACTTATACGAGAGCTCTTTGAGTTAGAAGTGTTGATATAACACAAACTCTCTTCTTACCTGGTGCTAAATATTCCATTTTAAATGTGGAATGGTTGAGATTCAAACACGTGACTTTTTGTCACACTAGCTCTGATATTATGTCAAGAAACCAATTCAACCAAAAGCTTAAGCTGATGGTTGAAGCCCTAAGATATGTTATATATTTTAACATTTATTTGTTAGACAAAACAAAAGTTGGAAAATAAATAAATTTAACATGGTTATAACGACATTTTTGAAAAAAAAATACTGCATATGATCTTAGCCAAAGATGAAGAAACTTGAATAATAAATTGAGGAGGCAAAAGTGTATTTTAAATTTGGGAGCTTATTGGTGACGATCTTTGCTCGATGGTCTTAAATTTTCGTAATGGAGGAAGTATGCCAGAGGAATTGAATCACACGTTTGTTGTTTTAATTCCCAATGTTCGGAAACCGATTAATATGAACAATTTAAGGCCTATTAGTCTGTGCAATGTATCGTATAAAATTATATTCAAGGTGTTGGCAAACAGACTTAAACTCATTCTCCCTTCCATCATTTCCGAACATCAAAGCGCTTAATATTTCTTAATTTAATTAATGCATTTAATATTTTCTTAATTTTCTTAGCACTTATTTTAGGTTTAAAATTTTGATCTGAACCTAACACATTTAATAAGATTTTGACTTTTTTTATTTGTGATGTACAATATTTTCTTACAGCTATTGAATTTTCCTGTAAATGCAATAATATAGGAAAATAGTAATATTTTCTAACTAATATATTTTTGGAAGGTTTATTATTTTCACATTCTAATATTTTAATGTGTGATGTTATAAATATTGTGTCAATGTAAAATAATTTTTGAAAGCTATGAATTTTTTTAATTTAATACTCCCTCCAATTCATCTTACTTGTGCACTTTACCTTTTTTACACATGCCGAGACAATATTTTAACTTTTGAAATCTTTAATTGTGTATAATTAAAAATTATAAAAATTTGATATTAATAATTAGGGAAATTTCATGATATACCACTGAGTTTCTTCATAATTCACCATATACCACATCAAAAGTTGTAGATCACCATATACCAATGAATTTTAGTCCATTAGCACAGAATACTATTAATGACAAATTCCGTTAGTCTGCCGTTAGTGGTAATTATTAATTCACCATATATCATTACTTTTTTGTTTTTTTGCGTCAAATACTATCATTTTAAAATATAGTTATATTCAAAAGAAATGTCATCCAAACGAAGTATTTAACAAAATATATTTATATACAAACCAAGTTTCACACAGAAGTTACATTAACCAATGGATATAACTATATTTTAAAATGATGATATCTAACGCAAAAAAACAAAAAAATAATGGTATATGGTGAATTAATAATTACCATTAACGGTAGACTAACGACAGACTAACGGAATTTGTCATTAATGGTATTATGTGCTAACGGATTAAAACTCAATGGTATATGGTGATCTACAACATTTGATGTGGTATATGGTGAATTATGAAGAAACTCAATGGTATATCTTGAAATTTCTCTAATAATTATTTCATTGAGACGAATAAAATAAGATCCCACATGACTATATTTTAACTTATAGATTAAGAACAAAATACAAATTAAGAGTGATTTTTGGATAGTAACCAAAAGGTAAAGTGGACAAGTAAGGTGAATTGGAGGGAGTATATTTTTATAAATAAATTACTTTACTATTGAAGGATCAATATCCTGTTGCACTTGACAGATGGCTGTGAGACTACTATTTATCATTTAGCAGCAAAATTATAGAATTGTATAATTGAGCTTAAGTTGGTGTGTAATATTATGTTTATGTTATCCCAAAGGATTTTGTTCAATTTTTAAGTGTATTTACTTGTTTTTTTTTTTTTTGTGATCTAATTCTAGTGATTTGATTTTGTATTTTGATTAATTCTAAGTTTAAATTGTTGGATTATAAAGTTATATATAAAAAAACAAATCGAAAGGTTTTTGCACATTGAATTCTCAATACGGATTTTGGTGTTATTGTTTGTGATTTAGATTCCGATTGTTTTTGCTTAGTCAATTTACATAAATTAGTTTGCGAGATGCACTTAGGTATCCCTGTTTTTAATTGGATTTAAATTTGACTATACCATTATATGAAGTTTTGTGTGAATTGTCAGTGAACATATTATAACATACATTTTTGGTAATTTGATCTTGTTTTTAAATTTAGAAAATGATAGATAAAGTTGGAGAAATACATTTAAGTTAGAAGGTAATTTGTCTTCGAATTTAGATTATGAAAAAGATAGTTGAAAGAAGATGGATGGAAAAAAAGGATGGATGAAGATGTTATATGGAACGATTAATCAAGAAGAAAACAAAGGTAAAAACGACATTTCACTATTTAACGTATAATCTTACGTTTTTTTGCGCATTAAGTTACGGCAATTTAAATTTTAAAATATAATGCTATTTTGTAGAATTTTGTAAAACTTTACTACCATTTTTCTTTCGCAAAGTTTCATTACTACTACGTAAAATATCTATTAAAATAAAAAAAATAAAAAAAATACCCACAAATATCGTCTTCGTCCGTAACAAAAGTGGGAACGTTACTACTATTCCAAGTCTTTAAATAAAAATCAATGTTTTGGGAGTATCACACTTTTGCAAATTCATCCTCAGGTCATCAAAATCCCACCTGGAACGACAAAATCATTCCTCAAACACATTAAACTAATCACAACCCTTTATAAAAAAAAATAAAATTAACTACCTTTTCTTTTTTGAAGATAAATTAACTACCTTTTCTTAAGCCCTAATTAAATTAATTTTCCAAAAAATATTCTAATCAAAATAAATTTTAATTATGAAAAGACAATTATCTCTGACACTCTACTTAACTCACTCCTCCATTCCATACCACTCCACTCACACAGTCACACTTCCCACTCTTCCTTTTCTCTCTCCTCCATGGCTAAACTCCATTTTCTCTCCTTTCTCTTCTTTCTCACCTTAACTTCTGCTCAACAACCCGAACCCAAACCCGAAACCCGAAAGACTTACATAATTAGGGTTGATCATTCTCAAAAACCTACAATCTTCCCCACCCATTACCATTGGTACAGTTCTGAATTCACATCGGAATCATCTCAAATCCTTCACACATACGACACCGTTTTTCATGGCTTCTCCGCCGTTTTAACCCCGTCACAGGCTGACAATCTCAATAATAATCCCTCCATTCTCGCCGTTTTTGAGGACCGTCGTCGTGAACTTCATACTACGCGGTCCCCACAATTTCTTGGACTCCGAATCCAGCGTGGGTTATGGTCCGAATCCGATTATGGATCCGACGTCATAATCGGAGTTCTTGATACGGGTATTTGGCCTGAGAGACGTTCTTTCTCCGACCAAAACTTGGGCCCGATTCCTAAACGCTGGAAAGGTGAGTGTGAAAAGGGTGAGAAATTCGGGCCGGAAAACTGTAACCGTAAAATAATCGGAGCTAGATTCTTCTCTAAAGGACACGAAGCCGCTTTTCCTGGGATTGGTGTTGCTAATACGACGTCGTCTTTGGAGTTTAAATCTCCACGAGATGCAGACGGACATGGGACCCACACTGCCTCAACAGCAGCAGGAAGATACTCATTCAAAGCAAGTATGAATGGGTATGCTTCTGGGGTTGCCAAAGGAGTAGCTCCGAAAGCCCGATTAGCCGTTTACAAGGTTTGTTGGAAAAATTCGGGTTGTTTTGATTCGGATATTTTAGGTGCTTTTGATTCTGCTGTTAATGATGGTGTAGATGTTATTTCTATCTCAATCGGTGGTGGAGATGGAATTTCTTCCCCGTATTATCTTGACCCGATTGCAATCGGATCCTATGGAGCGGCTTCCCGTGGAGTATTTGTTTCTTCTTCTGCTGGTAATGATGGGCCAAATACTATGTCGGTTACTAATTTAGCTCCATGGATCACTACCGTTGGAGCGAGTACAATTGATCGGAATTTCCCGGCTGAGATTGTGTTAGGAAATGGGAAGAAAATTACTGGGGTTTCACTTTATGCAGGCAAACCTTTGAGGAAGAACAAAATGTACCCGATTGTATACCCGGGTAAAACGGGTACTCTATCCGTTTCTTTATGTATGGAGAATTCTCTTGACCCGGTTGAAGTCAAGGGTAAAATTGTGGTTTGTGATCGTGGGAGTAACCCTAGGGTTGCTAAAGGTGTTGTAGTGAAAAAAGCTGGTGGCGTTGGGATGATTCTGGCTAACGGCGTTGCTAACGGTGAAGGATTAGTTGGGGATGCTCATATAATCCCAGCCGTTAGTGTGGGATCTAACGAAGGGGATTTGATTAAATCCTACGCTTCATCGCCGTCAGCTACGGCGACGATTAATTTTAAAGGGACGGTTGTTGGGATTAAACCAGCCCCGGTGGTGGCTTCATTTTCGGGTCGGGGACCCAGTGGGTTAAACCCGGAGATATTAAAACCTGATTTAATAGCTCCGGGTGTTAACATCCTAGCCGGTTGGACAGACGCAGTCGGTCCAACCGGATTAGATATCGATTCCCGAAGAACCGAATTCAATATCCTTTCCGGTACTTCAATGGCGTGTCCTCATGTGAGTGGTGCCGCCGCTTTGTTGAAATCGGCGCATCCTGATTGGTCGCCGGCGATGATCAAATCAGCAATCATGACAACAGCAAGTACTACCGATAATCAGATGAATCATATGACTGATGAAGCAACTCCGGGAAAAGCTTCTACACCGTATGACTTTGGGTCGGGTCATTTGAATCTGGACCAAGCCATGGATCCGGGTTTGGTGTATGATCTTGCTGATGAGGATTATGTGAACTTCATGTGTGCAATCGGGTATGGACCCAAGACAATCCAAGTAATCACTCGGGCTCCGGAAATATGTAACCGGAAAGCATTACCGGAGAATTTAAATTACCCATCAATTGCAGTGTTGTTTCCGACCTCCAACACCGGAGTTTCTCGAAAGACGTTTATTAGGACGGTGACAAACGTTGGTGACGACATTAACGCCGTTTATAAGGTTCAAGTGAATGCTCCGGCGAAAGGGATAACGGTAACGGTAAAACCGTCAACCTTGGTGTTTAACGAGAAAGTGAAGAAATTGAGTTACACTGTGACAGTTAGTGCTGATAGTAAGAATATGAATTTGGGTGATACGGGTGCGGGTTTCGGGTCAATTACATGGGTTGATGGGAAACATGTGGTTCGGAGCCCCATTGTAGTGACCCAAGTAACCCCATTGTAATCATGTAGGTGAGGGTGTATAATAGGGTAAAAAAGATGGGTAAGTTTGATGGTCATGATCAAAGGATGGGTAGAATTGTAGCCGTTGGATAAGTTTTAGGTTTTGATGGTGATTATGATAAGAGGTTTACTTTTGTAATTTGGGTGGGTTCCCTATTTATTTATGACTTTTGCTTTTGCTTTTGGGATGGGTTGGTGCCCTTAATTGGGTTTCTGTCTTCATGATGTTGTTGTAATTAAAAAGGGCAATGTTGTATAAAAGACAGATAAGAATTAAAAGTTTTATATATAAATTTTTACTATACGCCTTAATTATAATGATTGTTCATATTTCTATAAGAGCAAAACAAATAGTACAAATTATTTCCAATTAAATAAAACAAAACTTGAAATGTTTTGGGAGGGTCCATTTAAAATGCCTATGAAAGCCAGAGTGAGGATAGGCTTCTTTGTCTTTTGAACACTTATAGAGGTGCCTTCATGTTGTCTATAGTAAGAGATAGGGATGACAATGGGTCAGATTCGGCTTGGATTATATATATTTCGACTTTGCTCCGGATAATAGTCGGAGTTTTTTTCAGTCCACCTCCACTCGGAGTCAGATTATGCATACTCCAAGTTTGCCCGATTCGGACTCTCGGACCTCCAACGGGGTCGGATTATCGTCAAACATTGTTGTGATTTTGTACTAATTATTTTAAAGCATACAAAATTAACAAAACATATTTTGTACTACAATTTACAAAAAAAATTTCGCATTTTGATTTGGCGTATTTTATTTCTCTTGATCTAATTTGTCGTATTGTGATTGATTAATCTAAAAAAATGCCAAATAGTTTTTCAAAATCGAAAATTACAATTAGTATGAGAGAGAGCTTGAATTAGTTACGTCTACTGTTTTAAAGGAAACATAATATTGATGTAAAAGTCAAATTCAAAGTTGGATTCCCTTCAGGGTCGGAGTCAGGTCGGAGTGTCGGATTTTTATTAAGGTCCAACTCCGGTTCGTCTCTAACTCGGACTCGAATCGTAAAGTCGAAGTCGGAGTCGAATGACTTTTTCCTTGGACTCGAATCGGATTATATTCCTCGGATAGTGTCGGACTAGGGTCGAATTCGGACTGAATTGTCATCCCTTAGCAAGAGATTTTCATTTGATGAGACACAAAATAATGACCAATTTTTTTTGCGTATTTTTCTATAAATCTTTTGATTAACTATGAATAATACCAACTTAGTGGGCTATTTTCCTAGAAAATACCTAACATGTTAAAAATTAAACTATAGGGGATTATACGACAAAAAAGTTTTTGCAATTAGTTTATAAACTAAAGTTGATATTATTGAAAGAAAAAACACGTAAGTTGGTATTATTCATGATTAATCAAAAGTTGGTATTATTATAGGGAAATTGACAAAAGATTGTATTATTCACAGTGATTTTTTCTAACATTAGTTTAGTTGAACTACATAAATCATAGGTGAAATGTGTTTTACCGTAAGATCTTCTCACACTATAATATGCGAAAAACTAAAAATCAAACACATATGTAAAAGCGTCCCGACTTTGACAAGTGAGCCAAGCAGTGTTATTTTTGCCATACTTCAATTGCGTGTAAATTTTTAAGAGAAAAATAAAAGTCAAATAATACAAATAAAGGGAAGTAAAGGTGAATATGAAATGAAAGATGAAGGATAAAGAATAAAATCACATGAGGATTATATAAGAAAAGGGAGAAATTGAAATGTTGGAAAATACTCCTTCTACATAGAAGATCACTATAGTTTTTATTTTCGATTGTCTTTTTAATTTTGCAACATTTATTTAGGTAGTTTTTCACTATTTTTTTTAAACTTATCAACATATTTTCTCTTATTTTATTTTACAATTATTCATATCAACACAATTTACTATTTAGTGAAGCTATTATTTCTTAATATTTGTGTCAATTATGAGTAGTGTATAATCACTTAGAAACGGAAGTAGTAGGACTCATCTAATAATGGGTAGAGGTGTTCATTCGGATCATCAGGTTGATATCGGGTCAGATGTTTCGGGCCGGTTCAAAATCGGGTTTTGTGTTCACATTGGTTTTTACATAATTGTAGATCTATTTTTAAGTCGGGTCAAATCGGGTTCAGTTATAAAGTCAGGTATCTATTGCGTCATTGAATCTGTTTTGAACACCTCTATTAACGCGCATTATTGTAGTGTTGTCCTGTTTAGCAAAATGACAAGCACATGTAGCTGCCTGTTTATACCAATCTTATTTTGCACACTATTATGTTTCTCTTGTTGCAATCAAGGTTTGTGGATAAGATAATCTTACATCTATATGTGGGCACAAAAATGGCAGTCCCAACTGGGTTGGTAATCAAAACTAGCGTTTAGTTTAGAAAATTTATTTGTGGTGATTCAATCTTTTTGACCGTTGAAGAAGAGGTGCTCTACACTTCAAAGCTTGTGAATGTGTTTAATTTTATGGGGTTTGACAACTGATTTTTTTGTCCGCTTTTTTATTGGCTTATGCATTTTAGTTTTTTGATGGTTAAACAACTAATAAAATGTTTGATAAAGAATTTTTAAGTCAGCTGAAAAAATCAACTCTAAAGTCAAAACCAAAAGCTGTTTTTGGTAGCTTTTGAGGGCGTTTGACAATTGTCTGTTAGTTGTTATTTGTAGGCTTTTTAGTTGAGTTATTTGGCCAGTTGGAAACATAGTTTGTTTTTGTTGGCTTTAAAGCTAGTTGGAAAAGTCAGTTATTTTTTTACCAAACATCACTTAATAGCTGACTTAAATAGCTAGCGTAAACAACTAGCTTATCAACCAATACTTTTAGCTAGTTAAACCTGTTAAAAACTCTTTATTATCACTAGCAAGTTATAACTAGGGTATGGTTACGTACATCTAACCTACAAAACCTCAACCTAAGCTTGAGCCACTCAATGACATAGGCAATAAAATTTTATGATGAGATATATTCATTTGAAATCGCTTTTTCACCCAAATTTGAATAAAATGAGCCTTTTTATAAAAAATTCCCAAACTAAGTTTCATACAAAATTATTTCCAAACTAAGCTTTTAAAGCAAAACACTATTTGAGACAACGTTTTTAGGTCCTAATAGGATGTTAATTGGGTTTCTAGCACAAGAGAAAAACGTTGCATAAGACATCTTTTTTCGTTAATAGGAAATGATGTCTGAGACAACGTTTTCCGGCTTCAGTAGCTCTTGTGAGAGACTAACTCTTAAAGAGACGACTTCAAAACAAAAAACTCATACTTTTATTTTCTCTTTAATTTGTATTAATTGGGCTATTTAGCCCATATATCTAATGCGTCTTCCGAAGAGACCGTCTCTCACAACAATTTGTGTTTCAGCTTTCCTATTACATGTTCTCTTCCCTATTTCTTTCTCCATTTCACTTTCAACCGTCCAAAGTCAAACAAAGTTGTCAAGATGTGCGACAGTATGATGGTGGGCCTTAGATATGAGCCTCAACTCGACTATTACCAAATAGGATGTTGTTTTAGGTTCGTCCACAAAAGCAGATGCTCCCAAAGACGTTGAATACACTTAATGTGCATCCGACGAATTCTAGACCCTCTCAGAGTGATTGTTCATATGTATCTCCTGTTCATCTCTATGACTTTAGGGTTGGGAACAATCAGAGAGTGAGTGTGACCCTATAGTTTATCCAAGTCTAGATACAATTTATGAAGGTAATACATCCAAAACTGATTCTTAGACCATGTATATAACTTTGTAGTTGATGGACATATTTATATATGTATAATACTTCCTCCGTATTTAATTATTTGCAACTTTGGGGTCCTTCACGGACTCCTAGGCAAAACTTTTAGTAGTGTATTAAAATAGATTAATGAAGTTAATGGGGTGAGATTATAGTATTATAATATTAAAAAGTAAGAGAGAGTATTAAAAAGTATGAGAGAGAGTATTAAAAAGTAAGAGAGAGTATAAAAAAGTAAGAGAGAGATAATAAAAAAGTAATAAAAAACTTTCTATAAATGGAAAAAAAAAGAAAGTTGCAAATAATAGTATACGCCATTTTTGGTAAAAGTTGCAAATAACCAAATACGGAGGAAGTATTATTTTTGGGTGCTTTGATGAGAATTCTGATGAAAATGACATATTGATTTAGTTTTACAGTAGGTATGTCTTTATAAGGCATTATAAAGAAAAAAAAAAATAAAACCAAGAAAAACTCTTACTGTAACAATGTTTTCCTGATGAAAGGCCCATGTCCATATTTGGCCCAAATAGAAGAGGTTGAAAAATGCTGTCTAAGACTTTGTTTTCACTTGAATGAAAACACAAAAAACTTGGACGAGACATTTTTATTATGAGACCATTAATTTGGCCTGGGTAAATTACGGTCTAATAATATTTTAATTTTCTGGACATTTATCAATTTTGACCTTAACAATATCAGTTTTAAAAATTGATATCTTTAAGGTCAAAATTGATACCTTTAAGATCAAAATTGAAAAATATTTAGAAATTGAAAAAATACTCTGGTTGTTGCACGCGTGATCTACCGACCCAAATCGACGATCTCATTATAAGGTCATCTCGTCTAAAACCAGCTGGAATGAAAATTGTTGTTTTAGATAACGTTTTAAGCCTAAAGCCAACTATATAACCCATTTCGGCCCAAAATTGCTCTCATAAGACATTTTTTTTTCCAGAAGCTTAGTTTGAGTTATTTTTATCAAGAACTTTAATTAGGGAATTAAAAAAAAACTTATTTGATCAAACACAAATTCTTATGAGAGACAGAGATCATCTCTAATTTGATTAGTCTATTATGAATTTTTAGGTTTTATTAAACTTTAATGGGCTGAATATAAAAGACGTCTGTCAAAACCGTTATTGTTCAAATAATCATTGAAAGATGATGCTTCATTTTACTTCCTCCATTCAATAATACTTGCTACTTATTGTGATATTTTCTTGAACAACGTATTACACTTAATAGTAAGTATTATGAAACGAATAAAGTAAACATTAACACCGTTACAATGGGCGTTCAAACCTTGGACACACAAAATACTAGGGGTGTTCAAAATCGGATACCGGGTCCACCCGGATCCGGAAATTCGGGTACCCGGTTTTTCGGGTACCTAAAATTGCGATCCGGTTCCGACCCGGTTTAAATCGGGTACCCGGAATCCGGATACCGGTTTAAACCGGGTCGGAAACCGGATACTCGGTTTTATTAGAATGTTTTTTTATTTTTTATTTTTTTGTCGTTCAACCAAACGTTTGTTTATCTCTATATTCACTTAAAAATTTTTTTTATATAAAATTCAAATACAAACTCCCTAAAAATCTTTAACATAATTAGTCATAAAAGATTAATTAAGAAAATGAAAGAATAATATTATTATTCATGGGCTTAAGAAAAGAACAATTATAAAATTCAAATACTAACTCTTTAAAAATATTCAATCCAAGGTTAGCTTAAGAGATATTATGAATTTATGATCATTTTATTTACGTTTTTTTTTTAAAAAAAGAAAACCGAATACCGGGTACTCGGTTTTTTAAAAAATCATGACCCGGATCCGGTTTTAAAACATGTACCCGCTCCGAATCATCCGGTTTTAAAAACCGAATACCGAATAATTCGGATCGGAATAAACGGATCGGGTTATTATGAACACCCACACAAAATACCACACCTTCATTACTTAACCCAATTAAAACAGCTACAAACTAACGTGTCGGAGAAAACGAGGATAACACTTTACTTCGTCAAATCATCTTACACGTGCCACCCTTCTACAATTCCACATACTTCTCCCTCTTTTTCCTTCGCCACTAATCCAAACATCCATAAAAGAATAAATATCCATTTAAAACATAAATATTTATCAAATCATCTCAATTTTGACTTTTCATTGACTTTCAAAAAAAACATCAAAATGGATGAAAGCAACCTTTCAGAACAACCCAAATCCGCCATGGAAGCAACAGAAGAGCTCTTAATCAAAATCCCATCAACAATCATCCACTTAATCGACAACCAACAAAGCATCGAGCTCGCATACGGCGATCTCGAACTCATCCTACTCCGTCAAAACGACGATAACATCGCCGTTTTAGCAAGAATCAAAGACCAACTCCAATGGCCATTAACAAAAGACGAATCAGTCTTAAAACTCGACAACTCTCACTACTTCTTCACCTTATCATCCAACGACGACGTTTTAAACTACGGTTTAACAATCCCATCAAAAGGACAACACCAACTGCTCAAAAAATTTGACTCTGTTTTAGAGAAATACAGCGAGTTCAAAGAAGAGAGAGTAGAATTGGAGATAGAGGGTGAAGCACGTGATTGGTGGGTGGTGGCGAGAGAAGTGGGACCGGAAGAAGTGAAGAGAGATGAAGGGAAGAGGGAGAAGATGGAGGAGAGTGCGGCGGCGTATTGGACGACGTTGGCTCCGAATGTGGAGGAGTATAGTGGAAGTATAGCGAGGATGATAGCGGCGGGATCGGGGATGGTGGTGAGAGGGATATTGTGGTGTGGGGATGTGACGGTTGAGAGGTTGAAATGGGGAAATGAGTTTTTGAGGAGTAAGATGGGGAGTAGAGAGAATGATGCTCATGTTAGTCCTCAGTGTTTAAGGAGGATTCAAAGGTTTGCTTCTTCATATCTTTAGATTCATGCATGCATATATAGTGAGTTTTACATGACATGTTTTAGCTTTGCTTCCATATTTTAAATGCAAGTACACAACTCAAGTAATTATAACTGGTTGAGGTTTTAGAATATGTTATACTCCCTCCTATTCATTAGTATTGTCCACTTTGTGTTTGGACCGCATTTTAAGAAAAAATGATAGTGGGGTGGTAGTGGGGTATTTTAAGTGATTATAATAATTGAAAAGGTGGTAGTGGGGTATTTTAAGTGATTATAATAATTGAAAAGGTGGTAGTGGAGTATTTTAAGTGATTATAATAATTGAAAAGTTGGTAGGTGGGGTATTATTTAATAATATAAGTTGGGGTAGTTGGGGGTATTTAGGTAAAAAATTTTGCCAAAAATAGAAAGTGGACAAGTGAAGTGACTTTACCAAATAAGGAAAGTGGACAAAACTAATGAATAGGAGGGAGTATATAGTAATAAGCCTCCTAACAAGACGATCGTCTTCGTCTCTTCGGTATTGTCTTTTCTGTTGTGACTTAGAAGTGTTGATGTATAATATGGTAGAGTATATAACATATCATGGGGCCTCAACCATAAGCTTAAGCTTTTGGTTGAAGTGGTTCTTTGATATGGTATCAGAAGCCAGGGTGACAAGAGGTGACAGGTTCGAATCTCAACCACCCCTTATTTAAAGTGGAAAATTTAGCGCCATGTATGAAGAGGGCATGTGCTGCATCCACACTTTTAGCCTATAGGGCTCTCGTGTGAGGGGGCGTGTTAGAGTAAATAACATATCATGGAGCCTCAACCATAAGCTTAAGCTCTTGGTTGAGTTGTTTCCTTAACATAATAGACCCTTTCTCTACGGAGTTGTACCTAACATTAGATTAATACTCTTTCCCATTTAGTTTAGTTGTCTTATTTGATTTGGGCATAAATTTTAAGAAAATGAGAAGACCACTAAAAGTACAATATTATGTATTCATAGTATTAAAAAAAAGATGAAGGGATCACTTGAAATAGTAGCATGTTGGGTAGTTCTAATATTAAGAAATCGTGAGACTATTTAAAATTATACATGTTAAAATAGAAATGAGATAATTAAAAAGAATAGAAGGGAGTATATTACTTTAGAAGTGTGCATGAGTGATGCTTGAGATTCAGACTTGAGATCTCTTTCACAAAAGTTGTTTGTGATGCCATATCCAGAAATTAACTTTGTATTCTATGTTGGAAATATTTCACATGTGAAAAAAGATCTGACATTGATCAAATAGTGAGTTGTTGACTTGCATATATATTGGATGAGCTACTTCTCCTACCATATGGTTTCGGGAGACAATGAACCTCACCAAGTGTCTATTCTAGTCAACGCTCAATTTCGTGGGTTTATAGTCCCGAGCCCACGAGTGTCCTATGTCAACATGAGTGGGTCACAATGATATGAGATTATGTGTCGTAACGGCCTAATATTCTAATCACTTAACTTACTCACTATATACATTAATTAAGGCTTGAACTCACTATACATTGATGAGATTGATCGAAAGAACATTAAGTTGTACTTAGAAAAATCTATGGCAGTTTTTCGCAATTTATTTTTCAATAATTGATTTTGATGGGCTGGGTAGACTCTCCCCTCATCTTGATTTTGACCCATTTAAGAATTATATAAGTCCAAGCTCATCCAGTTTTTTTCATTAAAGATTAAAAAACACAAATTGTTGTGACAGACGGTCTTTTCGAGTAACGCATTATATATTAAAATTAAGAGAAAAAAATGTGAGCCTTTTGTTTTAAAGTCGTCCTTTGACTGACGGTCTCTCACAAGAGTAGCCAATTAAAGAAAAGTTTCAAGTGTTTTTTAAACATTTGAATCAAATAACTATGGTTCTCGTATCCTAATTAACAATTTCTGATTAGCGTAAAGGAATCAACTCAACCAAAAGCTTAACCTGATGGTCGAGGCTCCATTATATGTCATATATTTTAACACGTCCCCTCACACGAGAGTCCTTTGGACTAGAACTCTAGAAGTGTGAACGCAACACATGTTCTCTTCATACCTAGTGTTAAATATTCCACTTTAAATGAGGGGTGGTTGAGATTCAAACCCATGACCTCTTGTCACGTTGGCTCTGATACTATGTTAAGGAACCAATTCAACCGCTTAATAATATGTATACTAATAAATTAGGAATGTTTATTGTTTTAGGCTCTTATTTATTTAGAAGACTAAAAATTTTAGTATGAATAATAATATGTATACTAATAAATTAGGGTGAAGAGCATGACAAAAAGGTCAGAAGATGCAGCAACAGCAATATTGTCGGGAGTTATAAAGGTGTCTGAGACTATTACTGGCTCCATTGTTAACTCCAGTGTTGGGAAGAAGTTCTTCAACATGCTCCCTGGAGAAATTATCCTTGCCTCCTCTGATGCTTTTCGTATGTCTTTTAATCCTACCCCATTTCAATTAAATTCGAACCTATTTATTTACAGCCCGTTTAGTAATCAACGTTTAGTAATCAACGTTTAGTAATCAATATTAAATAGTCGGTATGAGAATTGAGTTACAACACTTATTTCAACACAATTTATGAAGTGTGAAGTAGTTGCATTTCTGACATAGGGGTAAATACGGGCCGGTCTGGTCAGGTCTGACACTAAAATAAGACAAAATCAGAAATTTCGGTCTGAGAATTTTCACACCGGACCAGACCGTTTACAAAAGTGTACAAGGTTTACAGTTTAGACTAAACATTGTTCAGCCTTTTCATTTTGTTGATTTGTGTAAAACAGAGAAGATATGTGATGCTGTTGAAGTTGCTGGAAAGAACGTTATGTCTACCTCTTCACTTTTAACTACAGATCTCGTTACAGAGAGGTGATATTTTATTGTTTTTATATCTTCTAATTGTGTTAATTGAATATGTGCTGAAAAGATGAGGAGTACTGATTAGTAAAGATGTTAGACGTAAAGTTGTTAAAATCGAAATTCTATTTGGAATCGTTCAGACTTGTAGAACGTATCGTAGAATTGTAAAACTCTATATTAAACTTAAATTGGTTTTCTAGTCATAACTATTCACACCAGAAGTTTAAGTTTTGTTAATTAGAGTTTCATTTTTTTATGAATGAAATATAAAAGGATTTTATGATTAGTTTAAATTTTTACAGCGAACATATTTATTTTTATTGAAAAATTATGATGGATTGTTATTTAGACTGTAAGAAAAAGCTGCAAGCAAGAGCAATTAGTAAAGATGTTATAGGTAAATTTGAATCGTAGAGCAATTAGTAAAGATGCTATAGGTAAATTTGAATCGTAAAATCGTAGAATAATATATCAGAATCGCGATTTTAATAACTATGGTTTCAGGTACGGAGAAGAAGCAGCAAGAGCAACAAATGAAGGGTTGGATGCAGCGGGACATGCAATAGGAACGGCTTGGACAGTGTTTAAGTTAAGGAAAGCTATTAATCCTAAGGCCGCCTTAAAACCTTCTACTCTTGCTAAAGCTGCTGCTGGAAAGGTCAAAAAAGCTTTGTAATATTATAGCAGTAATACTCCTATGCTCTTTTTTTTTTTTTTTCTCTTTTAATTTGTTGTAGTGCTTTTGTATTAACCTATTTCATACAAGATGATATATATATTAAAGAGAAAATAACGATGCGGGCTTTTTCTCTTGAGATCGTCTCTTTAAGATCAAACGGATCACTAGAGTAGCTGATAGTATTGCCGAATGCGCTACGACAATACGTGACAACAATTGAAAAGGTTCTGAATAGCTCTACTTTATATTGGTTTCGACCCTATTAGAGATCCTAATTCAAATTTTAAATATGAGGGTTTTAAAAAGATTAGCTTGAATAAGGTCGATTGGACTAAAAGGTTTTATTGAAATTTAGGACACACAAAATACCACACCCCATTAGTTCATTACTTAACCCAATAAAACAGCTACTCCCTCTGTCCTCTTTGATTTGCATCAAAGAGAAAATAGGTAAATGTTAAGAATGTGGTAATAAATGAAGAGAGAGAATGAATTGTGTGGATGAAATTAAAAGAGAGTTAAAATGTATGGATGAGATTAAAGAATGTGGTGGGCCATTATCCAAAAATAGAAATGTTGCAAATCAAGTGGGACGGACTAAAATGGAAAATGATGCAATTTCAATGGGACAGAGGGAGTACAAATTAACGTGTCGGAGAAAACGAGGATAACACTTGACTTCGTCAAATCATCTTACACGTCCCATCCTTCTACAATTCCACATACTTTCCCCTTTTTTCCTTCGCCACTAATCCAAACATCCACATAAGAATAAATATCCATTTAAAAAATCAAATACTTATCAAATTATCTCAATTTTGACTTTTCATTGACTTATCAAAAAAACCATCAAAATGGATGCAAGCAACCTTTCAGAACAACCCAAATCCGCCATGGAAGCAACAGAAGAGCTCTTAATCAAAATCCCATCAACAATCATCCACTTAATCGACAACCAACAAAGCATCGAGCTCGCATTTGGCGATCTCGAACTCATCCTACTCCGTCAAAACGACGATAACATCGCCGTTTTAGCAAGAATCAAAGACCAACTTCAATGGCCATTAACAAAAGACGAATCAGTCTTAAAACTCGACAACTCTCACTACTTCTTCACCTTATCATCCAACGACGACGTTTTAAACTACGGTTTAACAATCCCATCAAAAGGACAAGACCAACTCCTCAAAAAATTCGACTCAGTTTTAGAGAAATACAGCGAGTTTAAAGAAGAGAGAGTAGAAATAGAGATAGAGGGTGAAGCACGTGAGTGGTGGGTGGTGGCGAGAGAAGTGGGACCGGAAGAAGTGAAGAGAGATGAAGGGAAGAGGGAGAAGATGGAGGAGAGTGCGGCGGCGTATTGGACGACGTTGGCGCCGAATGTGGAGGAGTATAGTGGAAGTATAGCGAGGATGATTGCGGCGGGATCGGGGATGGTGGTGAGAGGGATATTGTGGTGTGGGGATGTGACGGTTGAGAGGTTGAAATGGGGAAATGAGTTTTTGAGGAGTAAGATGGGGAGTAGAGAGAATGATGCTCATGTTAGTCCTCAGTGTTTGAGGAGGATTCAAAGGTTTGCTTCTTCATATCTTTAGATTTATGCATGCATATGGAGTGAATTTTACATGACATGTTTTAGCTTAGCTTTCATATTTTAAATGCATGCATGGCCTTTTTTTTTTGGGTGTTTGGTATGTGAGAATGAGAATTTGAGGATAAGAATGTAGGATTGAGATTGAGATTTAATTGTTAGAAAATTTATATTACACAAATTTCCGTGAAAGACGGTCTCTTTGAAAGACCATTTCTAATTGGGTTGGCCTATTAGGAAAAATATAAAATAAATATAGACGATAAGCTTTAATAGGTTGGGTCTGAGAGTCTAATTACAATATATACTATCGATCCCTTTTTGACATTTTGAAGGTTATAAGTTGGGAATTATAGATATATATTAAAAATAAAATATGAATCGATAATTTTGGCCCCCATCAAAAATAAAAGTTACTCGTAAATTATTTATAAATAAAGGTATAAATGTCTTTTTCCCAAATACTTGCAGGTAATAAAACCTTAGGTAATAAAACCCTGTAAATTCATGGTAAAAATTCTCAATTCTCATTCCTCAATCTAAATCCCAATCCCATTTACCATGAGGAAATTAAATTCCCATCCCAAACTCCCATATACCAGTCACCAGACACACCCTTTGTTTTTTTTCCCATGTTAAATGCCATCTATCATGTAGACAACTCAAGTAATTAAATCTCTGTTGAGGCTGTAGTATATGTCATGTATAGTAATAGTAATGCCTCCTCACGAGATGATCGTCTTCGTCTCTTTGGTAATTAGTATCGTCTTTTCGTTAGAAGTGTAGATGCACAATATACCCTTTGTACTTACATTAAATTAATACTCTCTTCAATTTAGTTTAGTTGTCTTATTTGGTTTGGGCATAGATTTTAAGAAAATGAGAAGACCAGTTAAAGTACAATATTATATATTCATAATATAAAAAAAAAATGAAGGGATGATCACTTGAAATAGTAGCCATGTTGGGTAGTTCTAATATTAAGAAATCAGGAGACTGTTTTAACATTGTATATTTTAAAATGAAAATGAGACAATTAAAAAAAAATGGAAGGGAGTATATTACTTTAGAAGTGTGCATGAGTGGTGTTTGAGATTCTGCTTGAGATTTAAACTAGTGATCTCTTTCTCAAATTGATTTATGATGCCATATATCAACTTGTTAGAAACTAAAATTTTTCTACAAAGAGACACATTACACCAAAGTGGTTAATGTATTTTATATTGGAAATACTTCACACATGAGACAAGATCTCACATTGATAAAATAGTGAGTTGTTGACTTCCATATATATATTCGATGAGCTACTTCTCCTACCATATGGTTTCGGAAAACAACGAAACCTCACCAAGCGTATATGCTAGTCAATGCTCATCTCCATGGGTTTATAGTTTCGAGCCCACGAGTGTCCTATGTCAACACAAATGGGTCACGATGAGATTATGTGTCGTAACGGCCTAATATTCTAATCACTTAACTTACTCACTACATATATTTCAATAATTGATTGATTTTGATGGGCTGGGAAGACTCCCTCATCTTGATTTTGACCCATTTAAGAATTGTATACTTCCAAGCTCATCCAGTTTTTTTTCATTAAAGATTAAAAAACACAAATTGTTGTGAGTGACAGTCTTTTCACGAGATTTGCGTTAGATATAAAAATTATTGAGAAAAAAGATGTGAGTTTTTTTGTTTTAAAGTCTTCTCTTCAACTGACGGTCTCTCAGCCAATTAAAGAAAAGTTTCAAGTTTTATAACATTTGAATCAAATAACTATGATTCTCGTATCCTAATTTACAAGTTCTGATTAGGAATGTTTATTGTTTTAGGCTCTTCTTTTTTTAGAAGATTAAATATTTTATTGTGAATATAATATTTATTGCTAATAAATTAGGGTGAAGAGCATGACAAAGAGGTCAGAAGATGCAGCAACAGCAATATTGTCGGGGGTTATAAAGGTGTCTGAGACTATTACTGGCTCCATTGTTAACTCCAGTGTTGGGAAGAAGTTCTTCAACATGCTCCCTGGGGAAATTATCCTTGCCTCCTCTGATGCTTTTCGTATGTCTTTTAACCCTACCCCATTTCAATTAAATTTGATCCTATTTATCTGCCGCCCGTTAAGTAATCAATACTAAATAGTCGGTATGAGAATTAAGTTACAACACTTATTTCAACACAATTTATGAAGTAGTTGCATTTCTGACACTAAGGGTGAACAGAGTCCGGTTTAGTCTGGTCTGATACTAAAATAAGACCAAACTAGAAATTTCAGTATGAAAATTTTTCAGACTGGACTAGACCGCTAATAAAAGTGTAGAAGGTTTACAGTTTAGACTAAACTTTGTTCAGCATTTTCATTTTGTTGATTTGTGTAAAACAGAGAAGATATGTGATGCTGTTGAAGTTGCTGGAAAGAACGTTATGTCTACCTCTTCACTTGTAACTACAGATCTCGTTACAGAGAGGTGATACTTTATTATTTTTATATCTTCTAATTGAGTTAATTGAATATGTGCTGAAAAGATTATGAGTACTTGATTAGTAAAGATATTACAGGCAAAGTTGTTAAAATTTGGGATTTTATTTGAAATCGTTCAGACATATAGAACGAATCGTAGAATCGTAAGACTTTATAATAAACTTAAATTGGTTTTCTAGTCATAACTATCAACACCAAAAGTTTAAGTTTTGTTAATTAGAGTTTCATTCACTTTATTTTTTATGAATGAAATAAAAAATATTTAATAATTTCTATGAGGATATTTATTTTTTTAAATTATGATGATGGATCGTTAAATTGTAAGAAAAAGCTGCAAGAGCAAGAGCAATTAGTAAAGATGTTATAGATAAATTTGAATCGTAAAGATGTTATAGGTAAATTTGAATCGTAAAATCGTAGAATTATAGTTCAGAATCGCGATTTTAATAACCGTGATCACAGGTACGGAGAAGAAGCAGCAAGA
The DNA here is from genome assembly GCA_019776075.1 of Amaranthus palmeri. Lineage (NCBI taxonomy): Eukaryota > Viridiplantae > Streptophyta > Magnoliopsida > Caryophyllales > Amaranthaceae > Amaranthus > Amaranthus palmeri. The sequence goes on from JAAKBH010000084.1 coordinate 143,025, forward strand.
GCAACAAATGAAGGGTTGGATGCAGCGGGACATGCAATAGGAACAGCTTGGACAGTGTTTAAGTTAAGGAAAGCTATTAATCCTAAGGCCGCCTTAAAACCTTCTACTCTTGCTAAAGCTGCTGCTGGAAAGGTCAAAAAAGCTTTGTAATATTATAGCATTAATACTCCTATGTACTTCTTTCTATTTCTCTTTTAATTTGTTGTAGTGCTTTTGTATTCAACCATTTCATGCATGTTAGACATATACACAAGATAGATATAAATTAAAGAGAAAATAAGAATGCGAGCTTTTTCTCTTGAGATCGACTCTTTAAGATCAGATCAGACGACGGATCACAAGAGTCGCTGATGGTATTGCCAAATGCTCTACGACAATATGGCACCTGACAACATTTGAAAATAAGGTTTAGCTAGAATAAGGTTGATTGGACTAAGATGAATATCGGTTGTCTAAATATAATTTAAAAGAAAACTAATAACTCGGAGAAATTGTTTTTAAAAGGCTAATTATTAACCGTTTGTAAATACAGCAGAGCTAGTTTTAAATTAGGTCTCGCTTTTTTCTCTATATGCAACGAGAGCTTTTATATAATGGCTACCTATAGAATAACAAGTTATCTCATCTCATTTAATTATATGTCAATTGTCATGTTCTGATTGAGTCTACTTATTTGAAAAAATACAGAAGAAAAACAGCAAACATAATTTTGATTTACTTTTGCGTCTCTATTTTCTCTCCATTATTTTTAATGCATCCACATCAACTAAAATAGTCATTCTTGCTCTTCCTTGAATGATCAAAATCCCATCCTTCTCTCTGCCCTCTCCCTCCCCTTTCTATATTAATCAAAGGTCTGTAGGAATGTAGTTAGTATTTTTATATGTATTTTAGGAAATCCTTTTCATGACCTTTATTCATGTAGCTATTTTATTTCCTTTTTAGTGGTCTTAATCTTGTATAAGTAGAGACCTTTGTATTCATTTGAACTCAATACAAACCAGTATTCCAAAATCAAAACCCTATCTTTATTCAATTCTTCATGGTATCAGAGCCGTAAGGTTCAGATCTGAAATCCGAAAAATATTTCGGTACTCATCATCTACCACATAAACTTACCTATGGATACCAACAAACAGTATTCATCATCCATTCTTTTGTTGCAACCCAAAGGGTTAAACACCAACAAAAGAATGTCATCAATCAACTACACAACCAGAATGTTTTTTCTAGCCAAAACCACCAACAATGGTGGTGGGTTTCTTGTCAGATCTAAACCCAGAACTACCAAAAACGTCTCAAACAAACAAAAGGTGGTGCATTTTCAGGCGCTCCTCCAAAGCCAAAAAAAATCAAATTCCCTTACCCCAAGTAGCGAGACAAAAGCCTCGACAGTTGTCGTTGGTGTTGCTACTACCGATCAACGGGGGAGAAATTTCAGCACAATACAACAACACCGAAATACTGCCACCTGGGTTCCGGCGAACCGAACCGGCGGCCAAGTATCTCTGATGGCTGCATCTAGTACCGACAAGGCAACATCTCACTCACTAGGGAAGGAAACTTGCTTTGAGTTGGCAAGACTAGATTATGAGACCTATGGAGGAGTAGAATGGAAAAGAAAGAATGTCAGTAAAGGAATGGGAGCCGAAATCAGTGAAGATAAAGCAAGGGTTTCCAAGATTACTCCTTTTAATAAGGAGGCAAGTCCACAAAAAATACCCATGGCCCATTTTTACCCACCACCCACTTTAAAAAATCAACAACCCACTTATCCTTCAAATATTGAAAATGGGCCTTTTTTATTTAAACCCAAATCACCTAATCTCACAAACCTACAAAATAATATGGGCTATTCCATAACCCGTAGGAATCCACCAACCAAATCACCTAATTTAGTTTCTCAACCCACATTAAATATGGGCTTGTTTTGTGGAAAAAACCCTGTACCTTGGATTTTTGATTGTGGGGCAACCGACACAATGACCTATGATTCATCTGATCTTCTTAAAATTACCCCAACCACTCGTACTCAGATTCAAACTGCTAATGGAGATTGTGTTGCTGTTACTAAGACCGGGACTGTTGAAATTTCTCCCTCCATTAATCTTCGAAATTGTCTTTTAATTCCCAGCTTAGCTCATAAACTTTTATCTGTTAGTCAATTGACTAAAGAGCTTAATTGCATTGTTATTATGTCTTCGACTGATTGTGTTGTGCAGGATGCTCGGACAGGAAAAATCATTGGTCGTGGTACTGAAAGGGGAGGCTTGTACTATGTGGATGAGACTACTCAAAAGGGTCACACTTTGCTTGCTCATGGGTCACCTGATCACCAATTGTGGATGTGGCATAGGCGTCTAGGTCATCCTTCATTGGGGTATTTGAAACGTCTCTTTCCATCTCTTAATAATTGTAATGCAACCCTAAATTGTGAGGCATGTGTCCTAGCAAAGAGTCATAAGCATACTTATTCTCCGAGTCTGACCCACAGTATAAAACCATTTGCTTTGATTCATTCTGATGTTTGGGGTCCGGCTCCTGATTCTAATACACATGGTTTTTCGTACTTTGTCTTGTTTGTGGATGATTGTACTCGCATGAGTTGGGTGTACTTCTTGAAACATAAATCTGAGGTGTTTGATGTTTTTGTGAAATTTTATAACATGCTCATAACTCAATTCCAAGCCCAACCTCAAATTCTTAGGTCAGATAATGGGGGGGAATATATAAACTTGGACATGAAACACTTTATCTCAGCTCATGGCATGATTCATCAGACCACTTGCCCAAACACCCCACAACAGAACGGGGTTGCAGAGCGGAAAAAACCGCATACTCCTTGAGATGACCCGAGCACTTATGTTTGAATCTCATGTCCCAGCTCATTTTTGGCCAGAAGCAGTTGCCACTGCCACCTACCTGACTAACCGCCTTCCCACAAAAGCCCTCTACTTCAAAACCCCCTTAGAAACTCTTAAGACACATACTACTATTCCCTCTTCTCACTCCTTACCCCCTCGAGTATTTGGGTGTGTTGTATATGTTCATCTTCCCAAACAAGCTAGAAGCAAACTTGAACCTCGTGCTGTTAAGTGTGTTTTCCTTGGATATGGGGTCACTCAGAAAGGCTATCGATGTTTTGATCCGATACACAACAAAATGTACACCACCATGGATTGTGACTTCTTTGAGAGTTCATACTACTACCCCCAGCTTAGTCCTCAGGGGGAGACTATGAGTGGTGACGACCTACGCTGGTTAACATATCCTACTGCTATCAATCCAGATCCCATAATTGATCATGACCCTACAGAGAAAGTAGGTAATCCCACAGCTGGTGTCTCTGATGATATAGTACATCCTCCTCCTCCTCAGGCTACTCCTATCCTGTCTGAAGCATCTGGGGAGCAACCTGAACAAGAGGTAATTCTTGAAACTGAGACTTTGATTGATGTTGCTAATGAAGTTCCTAGTGTTGAGTCACCTCGCAGATATGAGTTACCCCCAAGGAGTACGAGGGGTGTCCCTCCAAGGAGATATGATCCAGAGTATGAAGCACAACGATCGAGATACCCAGTGAACAAAGAAAGTAATGAGAATCTCTCACAAATAGCTGTTGCCTTCAATACTTCCCTTTATTCCAATGATGTGCCTCGTACGGTTGAAGAAGCTCTTCGGGATCCAAACTGGAAAAGGGCAATGGAAGAAGAAATCTCAGCTCTTGACAGAAATAAAACATGGGAAAGATGTGAGATACCAAAGGGGAAGAAGACAGTTGGATGCAAATGGGTATATACCATCAAATATCAAGCAGATGGCACTATTGAGCGGTATAAAGCCAGATTGGTAGCACAAGGGTACACTCAGACTTATGGGGTGGATTACTCCGAGACCTTCTCTCCAGTGGCAAAGATTGATACGATTCGAGTTCTATTCTCTATTGCGGCAAACAAAGACTGGCCTCTACACCAGTTTGATGTGAAGAATGCCTTCCTACACGGGAAAATTGAAGAAGAAGTGTACATGAAGGCTCCTCCGGGTTTTTCTGATGACTATAATACAGGAGAAGGCTGCAAGTTGAATAAGGCTCTTTATGGCCTAAAACAATCTCCTAGAGCCTGGTTTGGGAGATTCACCGCAGCAATGACGAAGTTTGGGTACAAGCAAAGCAATTCTGATCACACCTTATTCCTCAAGAGGAAAAATGGTCGTATTACTTGTTTGATCATCTATGTGGATGATATGATTATTACAGGAGATGATAAGGAAGAGATTTGTACACTCAAGGAACAATTGTTTTGCGAATTTGAAAAGAAAGACTTGGGGCGACTTAAGTACTTCCTTGGAATTGAAGTACTAAGGTCTAAAGGAGGTATATTCATCAGTCAAAGAAAATATATCCTCGATTTGCTAGCAGAAACCGGCATGGTTGACTGTAAACCTGCAGAGACTCCCATTGTTGCGAACCATGGTCTCCAGATGATTGAAGGAGAAAAGTTAGCTGACAGAGGACAGTATCAGAGAATGGTCGGCAAACTCATTTACCTTTCTCATACACGCCTAGACATTGCGTATGCTGTTGGAGTTGTTAGCAGGTTTATGCATCGGCCACAAATTCATCATATGACAGCTGTCATGAGGATTCTGAGGTACCTGAAAGGTACAAGCAGCAAGGGGATTTTGTTCAAGAAGAATGATCATCTAGACCTACTTGCCTACACGGATGCAGATTGGGCTGGAGATAGAGATGACAGGAGGTCCACTTCGGGATACTTTACACTGGTTGGGGGAAACTTAGTAACATGGAAGAGCAAGAAGCAGAAAGTGGTAGCCTTATCGAGTGCAGAGGCAGAGTTTAGGGGTATCGCCAAAGGAATCACAGAGATTATGTGGTTAAGAAAGCTCTTGGGTGAATTACACTTTCCGCAGAAGAAGACATGCAAGTTGTTCTGTGATAACAAAGCCGCAATCAGCATTTCAGAGAACCCGGTCCAACATGATCGAACTAAGCATGTAGAGATCGATAGACACTTCATAAAGGAGAAACTTGAGAAGCATGTGATGAGTCTTCCCTTTGTGAGATCGAAAGACCAGCTAGCAGACATCCTCACAAAGGCAGTCACTTCTGAAGCATTCGAGCAGACTTTATGCAAGTTAGGTATCGGCGACCCGAAGACCTAACTTGAGGGGGAGTGTAGGAATGTAGTTAGTATTTTTATATGTATTTTAGGAAATCCTTTTCATGACCTTTATTCATGTAGCTATTTTATTTCCTTTTTAGTGGTCTTAATCTTGTATAAGTAGAGACCTTTGTATTCATTTGAACTCAATACAAACCAGTATTCCAAAATCAAAACCCTATCTTTATTATTCGTTAGATAAGTTGTTGCCTAAACATCATGTATTAAATTCAGTTAATTCGGCTATTTGTTCAGGGGTGGAGCAAATAATTTCGATACCCTATTTATTTTTTAAAAATTTTTAAAATTGGAGCCCTGCATAATTAAACTAAAAGAAAGATTTTTATTTTAAACTTAAATAAGTTATTAAAAATTAAACTTTCTTTTTAATGTTAAAGTAGAAGAGAAAAAATAGTAATAGATTGATGAAAGATTATAGAAAGAGTAAAATTTGAAGGATTGAAAATTTTAAAAAATAAATTGTTGATTATTTTTATGAATTAAGTTTGCGATAATTAATATTTGATAAATGTGTAAATATTAAATGAGGTAAGAAAAAAATATTTGGAAGGTAAAGAGTTATTTTGGAAAGAGATAAAAAAATGTGATTTATAGGTTTTGAATATATGACCATTGGTATATTAAGTAAAACTCTTAACAACTACTCTACTACAATAATATGTTATTTTGATAAAATTTTTTAGAATATGAGGCCTTTAAGGTTCGAGGCCTTGTGCGGTTGGGCACCTCGCACAGCCCCAGAACCGCCCCTATATTTGTTGTAAATATACTCTCTTGATTTTCATAAAGGGATCTTCCAATTTGTTGTGCTAATTGTATTAGAGATAATTTACAAAAGTCTTCGACAAATAAACTCGGAGTATGATAAGGAAAGTTCTAGATTAATAGATGAATTAAAAAGTCCATATGTATAAAATGGGTTCTAGATTGAATGACTAAAATTGATGTAGAGAATTCTATAGGTCATGGACTATTCTAGTTAAATGCATGTAGGAGCTTGTGGAGTAGTCTAGATAACATAGTTCATCCTACTTAGCATTAGTATAAATAGGAAGTGTTTATTATTGTGTTGTGCGTTGAAAAGAAACACAACTAAGAGTGCGTTGAAAAGACAAAGTGAGAGTATTAATTAGTGAGAGTGCAAGTTGTAGTCTAAGTGTATTAAAACATTGTTTCGAGTGTGTGTCCTCTAAATTATTAATTTTCCTTCTTGTGAATTGAGTTGTGTGTATAATAGTTTTTCAATTACTATACCACAAGTGTCATTGGAAGTTGTTTTGGTATCAAGAGCTAGGTTGAGAAAACTTGCTTGAAGTGCAAGAGTTTTGCATAGAGGGATTTGAGAAGAGACTACAAAAATTTTAAATTCCATTATACGATGAAAAGATCAATTTTATGGCTTCGAAGAGTGCGATAGAGGATTGGGTGGATATGGCTTTAGAGGAGAAAAAAGCCAGATAATTTGGATGTTGCGACTTGGGCATCAAAGAAGAAGGTAGTCAACACTATTGGTTGGCGAATGCTCCGGAGATCAAGTATAATTTCTTGAAGGAGATTGACCCGAGGGCACTGTTGTAGAAGTCGCAGGGGATATACGCTTTGAAGTCCCTAACCAACCGATTGTGTTTGCGATGGGAGTTGTACCAGCTAAAAATGAGAAAAGGTATGACCATTCAAGAACTTATTAATAAATTTAATCAGCTAGTATGTCAATTGTTCAATGTAGACGAGAAGATATCGAATAAGGAGCAGACCCACTTTTTATTGGCTTTATTGCTAAAGTCCTGCAGGTCTATTATGCAAACATTCACTAGTGGAAAAAACCTCATTTGCTGCGGTTTTTTTTGGGGGTATTAGCTGCGGTTTTGTCTCGCAGCCCTTGGAGTAGCAGCAAATGAGAAAAAGTCATTGGCTGCGGTCATAAAACCGCAGCCAATAACCCATTTTTAGAACAAAAAAAAGCCATTAAAGGCTGCAGTTTTAGAAATGACCGCAGCCTTTATTGGCTATTTAAAATTTTTTTTTTGCTCTTTAATTCATGCGATATTTGATCTAAAAAGCCCAGAAATAAACCCAGAAAAAAATGAAATTTCTTCTAGATCTTGTTTCATGCAGTAGATAAAGATCTAAAAAGCCCAGAAATAACCCAGAAAAAATGAAATAGCAATAGAAAAAATGAAATTTCTTCTGGATCTTGTTTCATGCATCACTTTACATCTAAAAACTTTACAACAAAAAACGAAAGAAAGATAAACATATGAAAAAACTTTACAACGACATTTCTTTTACATCTAAAAACTTAAATCTAAAAAACTTTTCAACAAAAACCCAAAAAAAAAAAACGAAAACCAAGAACGAAATCTAAAAAACTAAAACCTAAATAAATGTACTTCATAAATACATCATCTGATCCGGACATACTATTGATCCGACCCGTTAAACAGTAGTCATCTTGTTCATTTACAGTACTTCTTAAGTACTTCCTCCATGTTTTGAGTTTTGAGAGTTCTATAAAACTTGCATGTACAAATTACAATACAAGTCCATGAAAATGATACCTTTACATTTCTGACTTTCGGACTCGATTCAAAATCTTAGATCTTCCCGGCGTCAGATCTTCCGGTATCAACCCATCTCTTTTCTTTAAACTGGCGTTTTTTTTAGAGAATGTGCAGCTTGAACATTTTTTGCTTTTGAAGGAAGGAGAAGTAATACTGGCATTTTTTTAGAAATGAGAAGACTTAGAGAGATGATATGGTTTTTTAGAGAATGTGAAATGAGGAAGAATAAATTAGAAAGAGAATGTGAAAGAGGCGCCGGGGGTTTTAATATACTCCATGAAATAGGGTTTTTTTTGCTTTTCGGGCTGGGCCTCAATTTTTATTTTAGACTTATTTACTGCGGTCCATAAGCAAAACCGCAGCGTTTATATTTTTTTGACCTATTTGCTGCGGTTCTCATAAAAACCGCAGCCTTTGTACATTTTTTTTTTGCGAAAATTTTTTTTGTTATTTTAGGCTGCGTCTTTGAAGAACCGCAACTAATGTCTCGCAGCCAATGGCTTTTTTTCCACTAGTGATTGCTTGTAAGTAGAAAGAAGATAACACTAGAGAAAGTAATAACAATTGTGAGAAAAATTAAAGGATGGTATCCAAAATGGATGGAGAAGGGTCCGAAAACAAAGAAGGTCGAGGAGAAGATGAGCAAGCACTAGCTGCAGAGGAGTACGACAGAGGGAGGAATAAATGCAGACGTAATAATGACCCTTATTATAGATTAAAATCCTGACCAAAAGAATGAAGTGATCGGGAATATTATTATTGTCATGAGAAGGGGCATGTTTATTGTAACTGCCCAAAGGCAAAGGAAGATTTAAGGAATTTAAAAGGATTGCAAGTACAGTTGGGCAAGGTACGTAAAGTTAGATGAGGAGGTAATGTGACCAAACAAGAAATTTATGGTGAAGAGATTTTCTTGACTCAATATAATAAGGAGGTGATCCAAGAGAAATGGGTGTTAGATTCGGCTGCCTCTATACGTGTGTGTAGGGACCATGCAATGTTTGAGACGTTGGAGCAAAAATGTGATTTTGGTTACGTTCAAACCGGTGATGGACGTTAAGTTAAAAGTTGAAGGCGTAGGCAATGTGAAAATGAAGCTCCATGATGGATATGTAAAGACCTTCCTTAATCTGAGGTATGTACCTAGAGCTCGAGCTAATTTGATATCTTTGGTAAGTTAACAAGAAATGGATAATAATATTTGTTATCTTGATGGTTGTGTTAATGGCAAACACAAGTTGCAGCGAAAAAAGAAGTCAGAGAAAAAGGTCCGATTAAATGAAGCGGTGGAGGTATTTTAATATATTTTGTACAATATTTTTCAGATTAGGAGGAGTATTAGAGATCACTACATATAAACTTGGAGTATGATAAGGAAAGTTCTAGAATAATATATGAATTAAAAAGTCCATATGTAATATGAGTTCTAAACTGAATGACTAAAATTGATGTACATAATTCTTGAGCTCATGGACTATTCTATTTAAATGTATGTAGGAGCTTGTGGAGTAGTCTAGATAATATAGTTTAGCCCACTTAGCACTGGTATTAAATAGGAAATGTCAATTAGTGTGTTGTGTGTTGAAGAGAGATACAAATAAGAGTGAGTTGAAAACACAAAGTGAGATAAAATTACGTTTTTAATTAGTATACCACGAGTGTTATTGAGAATTATTTTCCAACAAATTGCTTAACTATTGCTTTTTGATGTCAAGTTTAATCAGTGAGATCAAGGAGAAGAGTGGGTAATGGGTGGTTGTGCCAATGATGATAGAAAAAGCTGGTGGATAGTAGGGTCAGAGGTTGTGTAGTGGGTGTGGAAGGGGGAAGGCAAGTGGGCAATGGGGTAGCCCGGTGTTTATGGTGGTTGGGATGCTAGGTAGGCAGTGGGTTCTTAAACAAGTATTTGAATCAAGTTTTTTTGAATTTGTATTATAGGTTATAGATTATTTAACTCTTTCGTTGCAAATAGGTGTAACAAGTTAGACCTTTACAGATTGAGATATGATTTAAGTATAGAGAAATAATATAGACAGACCGAGTCTGATTGGGCTTGATGAGCCCAACATGTTCAAATCATGTTTCTTATTTTGTAAGGTCTTGCACAACCCGACCATATCTACTAGTGCCCATCACAGAGTTTGTAGTGCCTGTTGCACAGGGCTAATCATGAGCGTATCTAGCGCATATAAGATTGTTCCTTTAAAGTAACGCAAATTAAGCGGGACATAAATTATGTTTTTCTTATATATTAGCCGAATATGATTAAGGAACAACTTACAAGATGAATAGTTCTAATAACTGTGATGTAGCGGCTATTTCAGAAAGAGGAAGTAATACAAGCACAAACAATGTCGTTGTGAGATGATTTTAGGCACTTTAAATATTAAAATATTTTGTTTGGGATATTAAAATTGTTTCAAGACAGTTCATTGCAAGACATTTTAGAAAAATTTTTCTCTAGGATTTAGTGGTTGTGTAACTTATTACGGATTTGTACATGTAAAATTTTTATGTCGTTGGTTGATCATCCTAATTTATTTTCTTAAAATTTAGTATGATATATTTAGCCTTGTTTCGGTAATGAAATGAGGAAGTGCAAAAGACACCTAAAAATACCTGGAGATAGGTGTAATCGGGGACGATTATTAATATGCTTGATCCTTCTGATGATGAGACCTCAAATCCTGCAATACATCGTTAGCCTTGCCCGGGGATGATTTCTCGGAACACCCCTCCGACGCTCAAGTCAGATCGGAAAACCAAAAGAATGACTAATGAATATATGATAATTAATGAAAACAGAATAACGAATTGTAGGATGAGTTTAGATAAATTAAAGGATATTTGGTTACATGTCGATCATAAGGAGAGCGGTGTATTTTTATGGAATATTGGTAGGAAGATGAAAACATAGTTCCTTGCAAATAATGTATGTAACCTCTATTTATAATGGTATATGGAGGTTATTTTCGGAGAGGTTATAGTCGGTTAGTGGGTAGTTATTTTGGGAATTTATTAGACTAAGGTGGCGGTTTATGGTTTGACTTAATAAATTACGGGTTAATTATTTGACCCCGTAACATTAGCCCCACGCATGAAGAGTGATAGAGGAGGTAATTTCATGTAGCGAGGGCATCAATCTTTATGCGGAAAATAAATATACCTGTGTTGCGAATCCATTAAATGTTCGGAAAAACCATACAATAAGGTCCAAATAAAATAAACTTTGAATTCTTGCCTCGATGAGTCCATGCTTGGTAGAAGCCCCATGAATAATAATTACTTGGCCTTTGGGCCACTTTTGATGATACAACCTTAGAGCAACATATGATGATCTAGAATTTGCACTTGAATGATGATTTGGCCTAGCAGTCAATGAGCTAGGACTTCTTGATAAGGAATCATACTAGTGAATCCTTCGAAGAGGAATGTTGATCGGATATAGGTCCGCATTGATGAATATGGATCGGACATAGGTCCGCATTGCTGAATATTGATCGGACATAGGTCCGTATTGATGAATATGGATCGGACATAGGTCTGCATTGCTGAATATTGATCGGACATTGGTCCGCATTGCCCAGCCGTCAATCACCCGGGACTTAGATAAGGAATCAAACTGGGGTGAATCCTTTGAACATTGATGAATTCTGAATACTAAATACTGAATACTGAATACTAAATATTGATTACTGAATACTGAATACTGAATACTGAATAAGTGATCGAGTTATCAAGCTAGGTGATACTCGTATGAATACTTTGACAAATACGCCCACAACCACTCGTTTTGAGGTTAAATAAGAGTCTGAGTTATTAAACTAGATGACACTCGCACGGATCCCACTTTCAAACAAGGTGAAAGTTTGATAATGAAGATGAATACTAAGAAAATATCGCCCAAAATCAATCATTTTGGGACTTAAATTGTAACATCCCGTAGTTTGACTCGTGTTGTTTTAAAAGAGGAATAGACTTTTGAGTAACCAAATATAGTTCGAGTCAAACCGGGACGTTAAACGGTTAGTTAAAACGGTTCAAGCGAAATAAAAACTTGCGGACCGAGTTCTAATAGTGCTAATACAATCTACCAGACGTAGAGACGAAGCAGCAGATAAGTTTGCAAAATTAATTCTATTTATTACAACTCGAGAGCGATCACGCCTCTTAAACCATCATTAAAAGTAAATACGGAAATTTAGGTTTATAACAGTTTCTGATAACCACGTTTTATTCCTCCCAGAATAGTCCTCACTCCCCACCTGCAATTAACTTACTGCTAGTCATTAACCGAAGAGTAAACGACATCATCGCAGGATCGTTAAGACCAAAAAGTACACGTCAGCAAGGAAATTACAATTTAATTAATCGAATACAATCAAAGTAAAAGTATTAACTTTAATAATTTTCATGTTCCAGTTAGTCAGCCATACTGCTGTATCTATTCCAGCCATACTGCTGGTACCACTTCAAACTCCATAGGCGAGACAATACATTAGGGGGAGCTAACCCCTAAGCAAGTCTCTACCATAGACACACGTCCTACTTCGGTGTCTATGGTCAAGTATGCATACCCCCGCGGTGGCACATAGGCTCCAAAGGCCGCGAGTAAAAATCATTCCACCAATTGACGTCATACTACGTCCACTTTCAAGTTAGTGAGGTCATACTACCTCTGCTTATTAAAAGTTAGAATATAATCAATTGTTCGGAAGCGTAACAACATACACATTACATGCCCATACTTTACCTTTGATACCATAACATATGGTACGTAACCTATACTACAAATCTATGCTGCGTGTACGTACCTCGATCAAGCTAACAAAGCGAAAGGCCCAAGTTAATTTCCGGTCACGAATCGGCTTCCTACAAGGTTTAACCGATTTCGGAAATAAGAACACATTCACATCATCTTCAAGGTAAACACCTCACATACAACAATTACCAGCACACATAAAACACATACGCATAACACGTGACATACACCACAACTCCAAACATATTAAATTCCCCTACAAAAGACAGCAACTAAATCTGCCCAGAAACCTGCCTTAAGACTGTCAAAACGTAAATCCGACTTCACCGTTGCGTCCGGAAGGCATCAAAACCCCCGGGTACCAATTTTCATAAATTATAACATAGTATAGATATTTTTAACCTAATTTCAAGGTCAAAATGCTCTAAAAACAACATTTTTTTACTATTTTTCAATCCTACGGGATTTGTCAATTTTTTGCTAAAATTCATATAAATTCATATAAATTCAAATTTCCACTTTCCTATTAAATCCATATTTTACAACCATAAAAATCATAAATTCATGCCCACAAAAATTCATTTCCAAATTTTCTCAAAATTATTAATTTCTTACAAATACAAATTATCATAAAAACAAATCATGTATATTAAAATCTCAAACCAAGCCATAACAACCTCTTATATTTCAACAAAACTTTTTCCTTAACAATTCAACTTTAAACATACACACATTTTTTTTTATTAACATCACTTTTATTATTCCCATGATTATTATAATTAATTTCCTAAAAGATAATACATAAAAAGATAATACATAAAAATTCATTCACATGAAACATCACATACTTTATATAATTACATTTAAAAAAAATTACTAAAAGATAATCCATAAAAAAAAATACTTACAAAGGAGATGGAAATACCAAAAATTCAAGTGTAGAAGAGCAAAATGGTGTGAGGCTTAGTTAGGGTTTGAGAATTTGGTGTTTCTAGGAATATTGAGAGTAAGAGAAGATTTTAGGTTTTAGGAAATTAGAATAATCAAAAATGGAGGATAATTAGAGTATAATTAATCTTTAGGCAATAATTAAAAAAAAAATCTCTTAATATCCTCCCATGGGAGTTACATGCCCATTAATCCCAATTTACACCCCTAATGGCCGGCCTTCCAATTCCTCTTAACTATTATTATTTTTTTTTTTTTTAATTGTATTTATTTATATTTTTTTTTTCTTTTTGTTTTTTTTTTTTTAGAAGAGTTTAGGATATTTGGGCCCAAAGGTTTTAAGGTTTTAAAAGTTGTACAATGTATGTCCAAGGCCCATTCCCAAACATTAGCTAATAAAAAAAAAACATGAGATACTAGGAATTTTTTTTTTTTAATTGATAATTTATATAATTACTTGCTTCAATTTATTCTACTTTATAAGAAGGGAGATTAGAATGTATGAGCTGTGTATAAGTTCAACTCTAGTAAATAGAAGCGAATAACTTTTAGTATTACTCGGTTAAAAAAAAAAAAATTTTTTTTTTTACAAACTCGATGCAAGTCTTTTTCACCTTTTTCTAAGTTTCTTTTAATTTATTTTATATATGTTGATTGAACAATAATAGTATAAGTTATCCTTCTAATAAACGTATTAGACCTATATATTTACACACCTCGTTTAACCTTATGCAGTATACCTGCCAGCATGCCACCCTTCCTGAATCGGTCTACGCCACGAAGGAGCTCTGACCGAGTTCTGCGAACTTAGTTAAGGCTTTAGCGGGAGCGAGAAACCCTAGACAAAAATCTGTGGAGGAAAGAGCTTCCTCAATAAGTAAAAGGATAGCTCAAAGTAAACCCTCGACCTACAATGGAAAAGGTGAACCATCCCTGTTAGAGAACTGGCTGAGGGAGTTTGACAAACTTTTCAGTGTCGTTAAATGTCCTGCTGAGTTCATGGTTGACCAAGCTGCGTTTTTCCTAGTGGAAGACGCCGACTATTGGTGGACTCACAGCAAAGCAAGACTAGTGGCTGAGAGCAATGGTGACTTAAGTTGGGAAGATTTTAAGGGGGCATTAAGGGATCAGTTTTACCCGCCTCATGTGAGGAAGGACAAGTCTAATGAGTTTGCTAGGTTTGAGATGGGAAGTTTATCGGTGGACGAGTATTACCAGAAATTTATGGAATATTTGAAGTTCTGTCCTGAAGATGTTCCAACTGAAGGAAAGAAAATGCAGCGGTTCGAATTTGGTCTGTCGTACGAGATTCAGAAGCACATTGAGACTGATAGGTATGATACGTTAGACCAGTTATATAAAAGAGCTGCCCAGATCGGGAATGTCATTAGGAAGGAACGGGAGAAATTGGGTCAGGGTGGAGAAAAAAGGAAGGATACCTTTGTTCAGAATGCTGTAGGTGTGAATAACCCCGTTCAAAATACATTCAAAAGACATAAGTCTTTTGGGAGTTTCCAAGAAAAAGGCTTTCATGCAGGCTAGTCTAGTAAGAATAGGGGAGATTCGACACCAGAAGTTCGAATGTCGAAACCCTTGTATGATCGCAACGGGAAGGAAAGGGTATACAACTGTAGGAGATGTCAGCGAAATCATCCTGGACGGGACTGCCGGGGAATGTTAGTGGATTGCTCTCACTGCGGTAAACCGGGTCACAGGATGTATGAATGTTATGCTCGTTTGGGTCAACAAGAGCTTCAAGGGGGTAATCCTCGAGGTTCTCATCAGCAACGTTTCGGTAACGGGAGAGGCAATAACGAAGGTGGAAGGGGAAACCACAATGGTGGTGGTTTTGGTCGCAACTTGGGGGGTGCCATGAATTCTAGGTTTCAAGGAAACCACTCTGCTGGTCAACAATCTCAGGGGAATGTTAGGAATGAGAACTTTACGGTGCAACGTGGAAACCAAGGAGGTACAGCTGCCACTCCGAATTCGGGCCGGTTGTCTGCAGTAAACACAAGAGAAGCAGCGCAGACAGCTGATGTGGTCACAGGTACGTTCTGCATCAATACCAAGCCTGTTAAAGTTCTTTTTGACTCTGGTGCATCATGCTCTTTCATTTCTAAGTCTAGAGTTGAGGAATTAGGGTTGGAAAACCCAGAGAAAACATCTTTTTCGGTCACTGTTCCTTCTGGAGAGACTTTTTATTGTAATGTGTTGTTTCGTGATGTGCCGGTGAGAATAGGGAAAACAAAATTCTTGAGTGATTTGTTGTCTTTAGAAATGGGAGACCTGGATGTGATACTTGGGATGGATTGGCTTAGTAGATACAAAGCGACAATAGATTGTGAAGAGCAGTCTGTGACTTTGAGTGGGCCTAGAGGAGAGATGGTCAAACATAGGAACCTTCCTAAAGGGCCTAGGGTAAAGGTTGTGTCGTCCTTAGAAGTTAAAAAGTTAATCAAACAAGGGCAACAATGGTTTCTGTGTAGTGTGAGTAAAGTAAAGGAACGGGAGGTACGACTTGAGGAAATACCAGTGGTCAACGACTTCATGGACGTTTTTCCAGAAGAGATTCCTGGTATGCCTCCGAGGAGAGCTGTAGATTTCTTGATTGAATTAATACCAGGAACGGGGCCAATTTCTAAGGCACCTTACCGAATGGCCCCGAAGGAGATGGAGGAGTTGAAGGTTCAATTAGAGGAGTTATTAGAAAAAGGTTATATACGACCTAGTGTTTCGCCCTGGGGAGCTCCAGTGCTATTTGTGAGGAAAAAGGACGGGACAATGCGTCTCTGTATTGATTATAGGGAACTTAATAAGGTCACCGTTAAGAACAAGTACCCGTTACCACGGATTGATGACCTCTTTGATCAGCTGAGGGGAGCTGGGATCTTTTCAAAGATCGATCTGCGGTCAGGGTACCACCAGTTACGTATTAAGGAGGAGGATATCAGTAAGACAGCTTTCAGGACGAGGTATGGACACTTCGAATTCACTGTGATGCCTTTTGGGTTGACGAACGCACCAGCGGCTTTCATGGGGTTGATGAATCAGGTTTTTCATGCCTATCTCGATAAGTGTGTGGTAGTATTCATTGACGACATTTTGGTATACTCCAAGACTCCAGAAGAGCATCAGGAACATCTAAGGTTAATCTTGCAGATTCTAAGGGACAATCAGTTGTATGCAAAATTTTCGAAGTGTGAGTTCTGGTTAGAACAGGTGGCCTTTTTGGGTCATCTTGTCTCTAAGGATGGTATTTCAGTCGATGAGACGAAGGTGGAGGCCGTATGAGATTGGTCTACACCTCGGAATGTTACGGAAGTTCGTAGTTTCTTGGGTTTAGCCGGATATTATCGTCGTTTCGTGAAGGACTTCTCCCGTATTGCTCGCCCACTTACATCCTTGATGAAAAAGGAAAAGAAGTTTGAGTGGAGCGAGGACTGTGAGAAAGCTTTTCAGTTGTTGAAGGAAAGGTTAACTACTGCCCCAGTATTAGTCTTACCTGATCCTTCTTTAGAGTATTCTGTGTATAGCGATGCTTCCAAACATGGATTGGGTTGTGTCCTGATGCAGGATAGGAAGGTAGTAGCCTATGCTTCACGTCAGTTGAAGACTCACGAAGTCAATTACCCAACGCATGACTTAGAGCTAGCAGCTGTGGTGTTTGCGTTAAAAATCTGGCGGCATTATTTGTATGGGGTGAAGTGTACGATCTTCACAGATCACCAAAGTCTGCAATTCTTATTTTCACAACCCGAATTGAATCTGCGGCAACGACGTTGGTTGGAATTAATCAGTGATTACGATCTAGAGATCTCTTATCACGAAGGGCGCGCAAATGTGGTCGCAGATGCTTTAAGCAGGAAATCAAACCATTCGGTGGCCACCTTGATAACGTCTGAGGAGTTAAGTAAAGAATTCGAGAGGATGAACTTAGAGATAATCAAAAAGGGTGAATTGGAAGCCAAGCTGGGAGCTCTGTCCATTCAACCTAAGTTCTTTGAGGAGATCATGATTAAACAAATGGACGATCCCAAGCTCATTAAGTTACGTGAACAAGCAAGCGAAGGGAAAGCCGAAGGCTTTACAATTCATGAAGATGGTAGTCTTCGTTTTAAAGGAAGATGGTGTGTACCGGAAGGATGTAACTCATTAAAGGACACTCTGTTGAACGAGGCACACAGTTCGAGATACTCTGTTCACCCGGGAGGAGATAAAATGTATCAAGATCTAAAAGGTATGTTTTGGTGGTCGGGTATGAAAAAGAACATTGCCGAGTTTGTTTCTAAGTGTTTGACGTGCCAAAAGGTTAAGAGCGAACACCGAAGGCCAGCTGGATTATTACAGCCCTTAGAAGTCCCGGTATGGAAGTGGGATGATATTTCAATGGACTTCGTCGTAGGTTTGCCACGGTCTAAAGCTGGTAATGACACTCTTTGGGTGATTGTGGATAGACTTACTAAGTCCGCAAGATTCATACCGATGAATTGTAAGTGGGATATGGAACAACTTGCTCGTGCGTACATTAAATATGTGGTGCGATATCATGGGATACCTCGTACTATAGTTTCTGATCGGGATACCCGATACTTGTCGCATTTCTGGAAATCTTTACAACAGGCCTTGGGGACCACTCTTCTTCATAGTACGTCCTTCCACCCGATGACGGATGGTCAAACCGAGCGTGTTAATCAGGTGTTGGAGGACATGTTGCGAGCAGTAGCCATGGAATGGCAGGGTTCTTGGGATGAGCATTTGGATCTTGTGGAGTTCTCTTATAATAATAGTTATCAGGCTACAATTCAAATGGCTCCGTTTGAGGCGCTGTATGGTCGCAAGTGTCGTAGTCCAGTGTCTTGGGATGATTTCACCGAGTCTGTAACTTTAGGGCCGGATATGTTAGTTCAGATGACTGAGCAAGTCAAGTTGATTCGAGAGAAAATGAAGGCGGCTCAAGATCGGCAAAAGTCTTATGCTGATCTTCGTCGTCGTCCTGATGAATATGCCGTAGGCGACAAGGTTCTTCTTCGTGTATCGCCAATGAAGGGCGTGGTTCGTTTTGGTGCTCGTGGAAAGTTAAGCCCACGCTTTATTGGTCCCTATGAGATTGTGGAAAGGATTGGAAAGTTAGCATATCGGTTAGCGTTACCTAATGCAATGGGCAAGGTTCACGATGTTTTTCATATCTCCCAGTTGAAACGCTATGTTGCGGCTTCTTCGCATGTTTTGGACCCAAAACAGTTGGAGATCGATGAAAGCCTCACTTATGAAGAACAACCTGTTCAGATTTTGGACAGGAAGGTTCGCAGTACTCGGCGTAAGGACGTCGAAATGGTTAAGGTGCGGTGGTCTAACCATCGGTCTCAAGAAGCGACTTGGGAAACGGAGGCTTCCATGCGCGCTAAGTATCCACACCTATTTTCTCAGGTTAGTAAGTTACGGGACGTAACTTTTTAAGGGGGGTAGAAAGCGATAGGATTTTCGCACTTTGCGTATGTTGACCTAAGTTTTCCGTGGCTAGGTGTTACATGTGGTGTTTGTGTGCGTGTAATTGCGTGTGGTCTTGTGTGCATGTTTTTGTGTGTTGTGTTGGTATTTGTGTTATTGCTTGCATGTGTTCTATAGGCTGCATGTTAGGTTTTGGGGTCAAAACCTTTTTAAGGGGGGTAGTCTGTAACACCCCGATATTTTTAAACCGTTTAGTTCCGGTATATTTAATAAAAATTCCTAGTATCTCATGTTTTTTTTTATTAGCTAATGTTTGGGAATGGGCCTTGGACATACATTGTACAACTTTTAAAACCTTAAAACCTTTGGGCCCAAATATCCTAAACTCTTCTAAAAAAAAAAAACAAAAAGAAAAAAAATATATAAATAAATACAATTAAAAAAAATAAAAAAAAAAAAAAATAGTTAAGAGGAATTGGAAGGCCGGCCATTAGGGGTGTAAATTGGGATTAATGGGCATGTAACTCCCATGGGAGGATATTAAGAGATTTTTTTTTTAATTATTGCCTAAAGATTAATTATACTCTAATTATCCTCCATTTTTGATTATTCTAATTTCCTAAAACCTAAAATCTTCTCTTACTCTCAATATTCCCAGAAACACCAAATTCTCAAACCCTAACTAAGCCTCACACCATTTTGCTCTTCTACACTTGAATTTTTGGTATTTTCATCTCCTTTGTAAGTATTTTTTTTTATGGATTATCTTTTAGTAATTTTTTTTAAATGTAATTATATAAAGTATGTGATGTTTCATGTGAATGAATTTTTATGTATTATCTTTTTATGTATTATCTTTTAGGAAATTAATTATAATAATCATGGGAATAATAAAAGTGATGTTAATAAAAAAAAATGTGTGTATGTTTAAAGTTGAATTGTTAAGGAAAAAGTTTTGTTGAAATATAAGAGGTTGTTATGGCTTGGTTTGAGATTTTAATATACATGATTTGTTTTTATGATAATTTGTATTTGTAAGAAATTAATAATTTTGAGAAAATTTGGAAATGAATTTTTGTGGGCATGAATTTATGATTTTTATGGTTGTAAAATATGGATTTAATAGGAAAGTGGAAATTTGAATTTATATGAATTTATATGAATTTTAGCAAAAAAATTGACAAATCCCGTAGGATTGAAAAATAGTAAAAAAATGTTGTTTTTAGAGCATTTTGACCTTGAAATTAGGTTAAAAATATCTATACTATGTTATAATTTATGAAAATTGGTACCCGGGGGTTTTGATGCCTTCCGGACGCAACGGTGAAGTCGGATTTACGTTTTGACAGTCTTAAGGCAGGTTTCTGGGCAGATTTAGTTGCTGTCTTTTGTAGGGGAATTTAATATGTTTGGAGTTGTGGTGTATGTCACGTGTTATGCGTATGTGTTTTATGTGTGTTTGTAATTGTTGTATGTGAGGTGTTTACCTTGAAGATGATGTGAATGTGTTCTTATTTCCGAAATCGGTTAAACCTTGTAGGAAGCCGATTCGTGACCGGAAATTAACTTGGGCCTTTCGCTTTGTTAGCTTGATCGAGGTACGTACACGCAGCATAGATTTGTAGTATAGGTTACGTACCATATGTTATGGTATCAAAGGTAAAGTATGGGCATGTAATGTGTATGTTGTTACGCTTCCGAACAATTGATTATATTCTAACTTTTAATAAGCAGAGGTAGTATGACCTCACTAACTTGAAAGTGGACGTAGTATGACGTCAATTGGTGGAATGATTTTTACTCGCGGCCTTTGGAGCCTATGTGCCACCGCGGGGGTATGCATACTTGACCATAGACACCGAAGTAGGACGTGTGTCTATGGTAGAGACTTGCTTAGGGGTTAGCTCCCCCTAATGTATTGTCTCGCCTATGGAGTTTGAAGTGGTACCAGCAGTATGGCTGGAATAGATACAGCAGTATGGCTGACTAACTGGAACATGAAAATTATTAAAGTTAATACTTTTACTTTGATTGTATTCGATTAATTAAATTGTAATTTCCTTGCTGACGTGTACTTTTTGGTCTTAACGATCCTGCGATGATGTCGTTTACTCTTCGGTTAATGACTAGCAGTAAGTTAATTGCAGGTGGGGAGTGATGTGATACCCCAGATTTAGCTTGAAAAGAGATTGATAGACTACTCATATCAACAAGGTGCATCTTCTTTTCTAGGGAGCCCATTTGCTAAGAACTCCACAGTTAAGCGTGCTTGGTGGGGAGAAATCTTAGGATGGGTGACCTCCTGGGAAGTTTTCCGGGTGCGCACGAGTGAGGCCAAAGTGCGCTGGAAAGACTTGTGTTGGTTTGTGGGGGCTAGTCTACAGTCTCCATGAGTAGTCACCGGCGGTCCGAGGGGCCGGGGTGTTACAAATGGTATCAGAGCGACCCTGCGACCGTGGCTGATTGTGTGTTCAGCGCACCTAGCGGGGGAAAAGATCCTGAAGTGACGGTCCAACGAGGACGTTGTATTCTTAAGTGGGGGTGAGTGTGATACCCCAGATTTAGCTTGAAAAGAGATTGATAGACTACTCATATCAACAAGGTGCATCTTCTTTTCTAGGGAGCCCATTTGCTAAGAACTCCACAGTTAAGCGTGCTTGGTGGGGAGAAATCTTAGGATGGGTGACCTCCTGGGAAGTTTTCCGGGTGCGCACGAGTGAGGCCAAAGTGCGCTGGAAAGACTTGTGTTGGTTTGTGGGGGCTAGTCTACAGTCTCCATGAGTAGTCACCGGCGGTCCGAGGGGCCGGGGTGTTACAAGTGAGGACTATTCTGGGAGGAATAAAACGTGGTTATCAGAAACTGTTATAAACCTAAATTTCCGTATTTACTTTTAATGATGGTTTAAGAGGCGTGATCGCTCTCGAGTTGTAATAAATAGAATTAATTTTGCAAACTTATCTGCTGCTTCGTCTCTACGTCTGGTAGATTGTATTAGCACTATTAGAACTCGGTCCGCAAGTTTTTATTTCGCTTGAACCGTTTTAACTAACCGTTTAACGTCCCGGTTTGACTCGAACTATATTTGGTTACTCAAAAGTCTATTCCTCTTTTAAAACAACACGAGTCAAACTACGGGATGTTACATAAATAATAATATGACTTTCAAACTAAGTGAAAACTTTGATGATTCCATAATATGATAAATAAAGTCCACGTTGCGAAACTTCAATAATAATAAATGACTTTCATACTATGTGAAAGTTCAGATGACTTCATAATATGATAAATAAAGCCCCCCGTTTTGCGACTTCAATAATAATAATAACGGTGAAGTATTGAATTCCCACGTAGGTGCAGGACTTCAGGCCACCTTCGAAGGGCATTTCACCTCTACTCCGTTGACCGTTGACTTCTGAACCACTTCCATTTCAGGTATTTCACGTGTCTTTCACACTTTCTCGTTTCACGTCCGAAACAAGCCTCTTTATAAAAAATAACAAACTAGAAGTAAGAGATTTTACCATATATTCTAAGGTCATGCCTTGAGATTGATTCTGTGTAGGATGCTATGAGCTCGATCAAAATCTGGATGGTTGTTTGAACTAACGGCCCGTTTGGTAGATGATAATAAATCGCGGTAATGGGAATGAAAATCTAGTGTAATTTTAGTTGAAAAATCTCTTTGCATCCTTGATGGCCATGCTTGACAACCTTCAATCATCTCATTTTGTTCATAAAATTCATTCCAATGCATTACCAATGAGAGAGGTGGTATTAGGTGGTAATGGAAATTTGTGAACAAAAAAACTTAAAAAAACTTTTTTGTGATCAAAGTTTCATTACCATGGGAATGACATGAAAGTTTTGATTAAATTTTACACTATAAATCATTCCCATTACCACCATTTAGTACCACTAACCAAACGGGCCGTAAAAGGATTGAAATTCTTTTAAATTCAATGGTGATGAGGATCTTCATCGGGTAAACCACGAAACACAATTAATAGTTGAATAGCCATATCAAAATAAAAAATCTCACTAGATGATGTAGCAGGGTTGAAAAATTTCTTAAGTGAGAATATGAGTTCTTATTTTGATGCTTTTCCAATCACTTATTCGTCTTTTAGTTCATAATCTACATCCTTATACTCTTTTAAATAATACGACTTTTATAGTAAAAAAAATAGTATTAGACAATAAAAATAAACTAAGAAGTAACTTAAGGGTAGTAAATTTGACTTAATCCCCGATAACGGCATCAAAAATTTACAAGACACTGTCGTACTCATACAAATTTATATTATATTTTACCCTATAATAGTTTGTTAAATAAAGTAAGTGGAAAGTAAGGGTCGATCCTACAATATTGTGATTATTAGTTTTAATGATGGTTCGAAATTACTTACTTTAACAGAAAATATTTGAAGTAAAAATACGAGGGAAATGAGTTGTGATTAGACTATAGAAAATTAGTTAAAATCTATTACAAAGTATATTTTAAATATCCACTAACAACCCTATCTACATAATAATAATAATGTCATATCCTTAATCTCTGAATATTAAAATTGTGATGGAAATAATGATCTTATCTAATTACCTAACAACCCTCTCCCTATAAGTTTACTATTACGACGTATATAATTACAATACAAATTACAACTCGGGAATTTGTATAAACCCCTTTGTATGATGACAATAATAAACTTACAAGATGATTACAATGCAAAAGTAAAATGAAGATAATTGTGTAACGATGAACGTTACCCGGAAACTTGATACAAACCGAAGGCGTGTGCTCACTATCCTTTTGTGATATTTCCCCCACAAAGGTACTTGGGTTGTTGTTTGGAAATTCACAACGAGATACAATCGATTACAACACAACCTTAGTACTTAGGTTGTATTATGCAATAACAATGTGTTTGAGGAATAACAAGTTGTGGAAATGCACTAACAAAAGTTAATTACTCTTTTGTATGCAAAGAACAAATGAGAAAGACTTAGAAATCAGGAGAAGAGTAAGAAAAGGTGTGTAGAACTCATCCCTCAAGGCACCTATTTATACTCAAAGAGTATATGGAGGAGCCTCCTCATAATCATCACCCATAATGATCATATTGATGATCATGGGTATCAATGCAATTGAATGACATTATTCTTAGTCATTCATGAGCATTATAATCTCAGAATTAAGGCATAATCAAGAGAATCCAAGGCATTAATCACATAGGAAACGGGAAGAAAAGCAACGGCACTATTTTGCCCAGACCGCCGAGTCGGCGGTCCCTCCAAAAGACCCATCGCCGACTCGGCTTTTGCCTACTGACCAAAATGGTTTTTCCAGTAGCCAAAAGCCGACTCGGCTGTGGCTACACAAGGGGGATCGCCGAGTCGGCTTTTGGCCTCTGCCTTGATCCCCCTTTTTCCCTTGTGTCCTTTGTTTAAGTAATAACTTAAATGCCTTTTGGACCTCGTATATTAATACGTTTTGTCCCACTACTTTTAGTAGCTTTAGCGATGTATACGGACTTAATAAATCGATACGATTGGTCCCACTACCTTAGTAGTACTTGATGATTATAATATATAGGATTATTATGCACTAAATGTTCAACAATCCTCCCCCATTTTGGGTATAATAAGCCTCTCATTTACCAAAACTCATAATACATTTCATGCATCAACGCTAATATCCCTACGGATTGAATTAACGCCTAGTACAACACACTTAACAAGTGATCGAGCCAGAATTGATTTCCATAATGAATTGAATCAAATGACACTTCTGACCACTTGAAGATGTAGTACACACAAAATAAATTACACAAAGTTATTAACTTGACACATTATAAGGCCGTGTTCGTATCTTATTCATAAGTTTATCATAGTCATTATGTCAATCTTGACTACTTGAAGCGGCCACACTTCAAACTTATATAGGTAGGTTCTCATTACGTATAAAACATATCCCCGTGACGTGGATATAACACCAAGAGCTCTTCAACTCTTGATCTTGAGAACTTTCAAGACGACTACCTTATTCCATCACGGTACAAAGCAACGATGGGTCATGCAATAGTTGCTTTAACAAAAACCAAGAGGACTTTACCACATTGAATTCAGACACGATGTTACTCATGCGTGAATTGGGCTTTTCCAAATGATTTTACTGACATAAACCGATCTCAATTGAGGCTTTCTCAATTGAGTCTCTATTCATGGCTTTCGTAAACAAATCCGCCACATTGAACTTAGTGTTCACATAGTCAAAAGTTATGACCCCGTTAATGATGAGTCCTTGCACAAGACTATGCCTTAGAGCAATATGACGAGACTTACCATTATACACTTGACAATAAGCTCTACCTAAAGCCGTCATGCAATCCGCATGAATCGCCACCGGTGAAATTGGCTTAGGTAACAAAGGTATCTCAAACATGAGATTCCTCAACCACTCAGCTTCACTTGCTGCTGAAGCTAAAGCGATAAACTCAGCTGACATCGTAGAGTCGGCTATACATGTTTGTTTCTTAGAAGACCAAGAAATGGCACCTCCCCCATAAACAAACACCCATCCACTAGTCGAAGAGTTGTCTTCTTCATTAGTGATCCAACTAGCGTCAGAATAACCTTCTAGAATAGGAGGTTCCCCGCTATATGTAATACCAAAGTCCTTGGTACGCAACAAGTATCTTAATACTCTTCTTATCGCCATCCAATGATGGGGACCTGGGTTACTAGTAAATCTACTAAGTTTACCCACCGCAAATGCTATGTCAGGCCTTGTACTAGTCATAGCATACATCAAAGATCCTATTACCTTTGAATACTCCAATTGTGAAATTGGTTGACCGGTATGTTTTGCAAACTTCATACCCGGTTCCATGGGAGTAGAGACCGGCGCTTTATCAAGCATATTAAACCGCTTAAGTATCTTCTCAACATAGTGAGCCTGACTTAACTTAATACGGTTCCCTTGCCTTATGATCTTAATGCCTAAGATCACATCAGCCTCCCCCATATCCTTCATCTGAAAGGATCTAGACAAAAAATCCTTTGTCTCTTGAACTTGTGTTATACAAGTTCCAAAGATAAGCATGTCATCAACGTATAGACAAATGATAACGCCATTACCATGGCTATCAAACTTGCTATATACACACTTATCGGCTTGATTCAACTTGAATCCAAAGGACAATATAGTTTCATCAAATTTTTGATGCCACTGCTTAGGTGCTTGTTTAAGTCCATACAAAGACTTGACAAGTTTACACACCTTTTGTTCTTGTCCTTTCAAAACAAACCCTTCGGGTTGTTTCATATAGACTTCCTCATCTAGTTCCCCATATAGAAATGCGGTTTTAACATCCATTTGATGTATTTCTAGATGATAGACAGTAGCTAACGCTACCAATAACCGAATAGTAGTTATTCTTGCAACCGGTGCATATGTATCGAAATGATCGATACCGTGCTTTTGTCTAAAGCCTTGAGCCACTAAACGGGCTTTGAATTTATCAATAGTACCGTCGATTTTCATTTTCTTTCTGAAAATCCACTTGCAACCGATTGGTTTACAAGTCGGAGGAAGATCCACTAACACCCAAGTGTTATTTCCCATGATGGATTGCATCTCATCATCGATAGCCTCTTTCCAAAAAGCACTATCATGTGATGCCATAGCATCGCTATAAGTCAATGGGTCACCTTCCACATTATATAAATATGGAACACTAGAAGATACTTCACTTCTATCACCTTCAACCAAGTATACTTGGAAATCCGGTCCAAAGCTCTTCGCTTTCCGTTGTCTCTTACTCCGTTTAGGAATAGGATCAACTAAATCAAGTTCATCTATTTGTTGACTTTCATCAACATCTAGAAGTGAACTTTGTTGACTATCATCAACACTTTCATTGGTACAACTTTGTAGATTTCTTTGTCTACTCAATGATGAAAATCTATTTTCATCAAAAATGGCTTCTCTTGACTCTATAATCGAATGAATCGATATATAGTCATTTTGTTCTATAACATAGAACCTATAGGTTTTGCTATGAATAGCATAGCCTATAAAGATGCACTCAAGCCCACGTTCACCGAGCTTCTTTTTCTTGTTGCCGGGCACTCTTACAATGGCCCTACAACCCCAAACCTTAAGATAGCTTAAGTTTGGTTTCTTTTTGTACCAAAGTTCATAAGGAGTTTCCTTATTCGTTCTCATTGGAACTCGGTTAAGAATGTGACAAGCCGTCAACATTGCTTCACCCCAAAATCCATCACTCAAACCCGAGTAGGATAACATGGAATTAACCATCTCTTGTAGAGTACGGTTTTTCCTCTCCGCCACACCATTAGATTGTGGTGCATAACCGGCGGTTGTTTCATGAATAATTCCCATTGAATTGAAATAAAGCGGATCATAATATTCACCTCCTTTATCGGTTCTTAACCTTTTAAGTTTACTACCAATTTGTATTTCTACTTCTTGTTTGTAAATCTTAAAATGTTCAAGAGCCTCATCTTTTGAATGCAAAAGATAAACATAACAAAACTTTGAGAAATCATCAATAAAAGTTATGACATACTTTTTATTTCCCAAAGATGGTGTACTATGAAAATCACAAAGATCACTATGGATTAATTCCAAAATTTCGGTTTTTCTTTCAACACTTTTAAACGGTGTTCTAGTGATCTTAGTTAACATGCACGTTTTGCAATTTTTAGACATTTTATAGCACATAGGAATTAACTCATGTTTAGACATAAAAGAAATTTTATCAAAATTTACATGTCCTAACCTAACATGCCACAAATAATGCAAATCATCCTTTTCATTATCATTAAAAACATTACATATTGCATTTTTATTCATGTCTAAAGAAAGTTTAAATAAACTATTACATAGATAAGCACGCCCAATAAACAAATTATTTTTGGAGATAATACACCTATCGGCTTCAAACACAAGTTTGTAGCCCAATCGATTCAAAATAGGACCCGAGACTAAATTTCTACCTATTTCGGGTGTGTAATACACATCTCTTAATACTAAAAGATTCCCCGAAGTAAACAACAATTCAACTTGTCCTTTGCCTTGGACCTTGATAGGTGCATTGTTTCCCATGTAGAGATGCTCCCCATCAACAACCTTGTTAAAGGTTTTGAACCATTGTGTAGAATTGCATACATGTCTCGATGCCCCCGAATCGATCCACCAAGCCAAGGAATCATCCTGCAAAGCACTAATATTAGTATTCAAAGTAGAAAAACTCATTTCTCTTCCTTTTATCTCCGGGACGGGATTGTGGTTTCCCTTCCCCAACCATGTTAATTGTTGGTACATTAGGATTATCATCCTTCCGGTTCTCATGAACCCGGATGCTAGACTCGACAATAATGTGTTGTCCAAGATCGGATAGTGTAATCTCCTCTCTTTTATGCTTAAGAGCATGTCTAACATCCCTCCATGAAGGAGGCAATTTGTCTATTATGCTTGAAACAAGAAATACTTCATCAATTTCAATTTTATGCAATTTTAGGTTAGCATGCATCCTTTGTAGTTCATGAAATTGATCAATAATTGGGCGATCTTCTACCATCTTATATGAATTAAAATTACTTACAAGAAACTTTTTGGAGCTAGCATCCTCCGCCATGTACTTGTTTTCAAGAGCATCCCATAACTCCTTAGCGGACTCATGGTATTGGTAGATGTCAAACAAGGCATCTTGCATTCCATTGAGTATGTGACCCCGGCAAATGAAGTCATCGTTCTCCCACTTTGACCTCTTACGGTTTTGTTCAAGGATCTCCGTTTCCGGAATCACCGTTTCCGGATCATCCGACTTAGCAACTTCCGGTTTTGGTGAGCTTATAACATAAGCCACATTGAGAGTAGTGAGCATAAACATCATCTTCTTTTGCCAACGTCTAAAGTCGACGCCGACAAATTTCTCTAACTTAGCAAAGTTAGAAGTGAAGTCTTTCATGGTTGCCATCAATTAAGGATATCACAAAAGATTATTACGACGTATATAATTACAATACAAATTACAACTCGGGAATTTGTATAAACCCCTTTGTATGATGACAATAATAAACTTACAAGATGATTACAATGCAAAAGTAAAATGAAGATAATTGTGTAACGATGAACGTTACCCGGAAACTTGATACAAACCGAAGGCGTGTGCTCACTATCCTTTTGTGATATTTTCCCCCACAAAGGTACTTGGGTTGTTGTTTGGAAATTCACAACGAGATACAATCGATTACAACACAACCTTAGTACTTAGGTTGTATTATGCAATAACAATGTGTTTGAGGAATAACAAGTTGTGGAAATGCACTAACAAAAGTTAATTACTCTTTTGTATGCAAAGAACAAATGAGAAAGACTTAGAAATCAGGAGAAGAGTAAGAAAAGGTGTGTAGAACTCTTCCCTCAAGGCACCTATTTATACTCAAAGAGTATATGGAGGAGCCTCCTCATAATCATCACCCATAATGATCATATTGATGATCATGGGTATCAATGCAATTGAATGACATTATTCTTAGTCATTCATGAGCATTATAATCTCAGAATTAAGGCATAATCAAGAGAATCCAAGGCATTAATCACATAGGAAACGGGAAGAAAAGCAACGGCACTATTTTGCCCAGACCGCCGAGTCGGCGGTCCCTCCAAAAGACCCATCGCCGACTCGGCTTTTGCCTACTGACCAAAATGGTTTTTCCAGTAGCCAAAAGCCGACTCGGCTGTGGCTACACAAGGGGGATCGCCGAGTCGGCTTTTGGCCTCTGCCTTGATCCCCTTTTTCCCTTGTGTCCTTTGTTTAAGTAATAACTTAAATGCCTTTTGGACCTCGTATATTAATACGTTTTGTCCCACTACTTTTAGTAGCTTTAGCGATGTATACGGACTTAATAAATCGATACGATTGGTCCCACTACCTTAGTAGTACTTGATGATTATAATATACAGGATTATTATGCACTAAATGTTCAACATCCCTATAAGTTTACCAATCAAACATATAAAATCATCTTCATCATCATCAACCTAATATCTCACCCGAAAACAAGTTTTGAATGAAGAAAGCTGACGAACAATCTTGACTCATATTTCTTAAAAAAGAGGGTCAGAAGAATGCGGTCAAAACATATAAAATCTAAAAAATGCATTAGACCTTCACATCATCTCCAAGCTTCTATAGTCCAAAGCACCATTAGTTGTGAACCCAAAGAAATCATAAGAGATACTTCCACCATTTTGACTGCAATTACAATCTTGACTTTTTTCCAATCCCAAACTGCAACTAAAACAAATCCTTGTCCCTGTTCTCATTATCTCTTGATTATGTTGGTATGGAGGACTAATTCTAAGATCAAGATTCAAATCAGGGCATCTTTCTATTATGTTTTGTTGCATTTTTTGGTTAAATTTCTCATCTTTTGATCCCAAAACTTGTTCTTTTTTGGGAATTTTTGTTGTAGAAAATGAGATAGTTGTAGTTGAATTTGGTGTTGTTGTTGAAGAATCTGAGTGAGATGAAACATTTCCAATTAAGGGTCTATGAGTAAGTGGGTCAATTCCCTTGTTTATAAGCTTTCTTTTGATGTGTGTATTCCAATAATTCTTTATCTCATTGTCTGTTCTTCCTGCTAATCTTCCGGCTATCATAGACCATCTACAATAAATAGCAAAACCCATCAAAATTTTAATCAAATTAACTTTAATTTCTAATTTTACAAAGTGGGTAGTCAAGAAATTCTAATAAACATCATAATTATCTATTAGGCCGTGACAATTGGTCACATAATCTCACTGTGACCTTAGTGTGGACATGGGACACCCGTGGGCTAGGGCCCACAAACCCACGAGTCAAGAGCGTTGACTTGCACGTACACTTAGTGAGTTTTATTATTTCCCAAAACCATATGGCAGTAGGAAGATTAGTTCATCCACTATATATGCGAGTCAACAACCACTATTTTATCGATGTGAGA
The DNA here is from genome assembly GCA_019776075.1 of Amaranthus palmeri. Taxonomy (NCBI): domain Eukaryota; kingdom Viridiplantae; phylum Streptophyta; class Magnoliopsida; order Caryophyllales; family Amaranthaceae; genus Amaranthus; species Amaranthus palmeri. Next base: position 173,970 of record JAAKBH010000084.1, read on the forward strand.
TCTTGTCTCACATGTGAAGTATTTCCACATTATCAATCTTATCTTATTACTAATATAAACTCAACTAAATCAATTTGTTGAAATTCAATCGAATCATTTAATTAAAAATCTTATTGATATTGAATTGTCTGTTATAATAATTTTAAAGTTTAGAATTTTTTCGAATTATAGGTTTAGCGTTTTTTTTAATTATACATATCAAGTCTATAACATTAAGGCCAAATCATATAATTAGGACCGTTTTAATGATTAGAATTTTAGGTTAATGGTCAAATTTTGTGATCTAGCATGAATGCCTATAACATTTAATATTTTAATTACTTTAATTTGTAAAAGTATTAAACTTTAATGCAAATTCACAAATTATTCTAGTAGAGATACTCAATTCATTTGTTTCAAATATTGATCATAAAAAAAAGAAAAATTGATATTAATAATTCGACCTTTTGTTCATCCACTGTGAATAATTCAACCTTTTGATTATTTTATAATAATCCAACGTTTGGCCTTAGTTCGTTGTGAATAATCCAATCTTTAATTTAATTTGCTAGCAACATACCCTATTATTACCCATTATTAATAATACGGTATGTTGTGGGCAAACCTATAGCAAAGGTTGGATTATTAGAAAATAATCAAAAAATTGGATTATATCAGATGAGTGAAAGGTTGGATTATTAATGTCAACTTTTCAAAAAAAATAAGCAAAAACAAAAACAAGAAAGGAATTTTTTTAACATACTTGTTACCAAGAAGACTATGTAATTTGATGATGAGTTCATCTTCTTGTTGAGTAAAATTACCCCTTTTCAAATCCGGTCTAAGGTAATTAATCCACCGGAGCCGGCAACTTTTACCGCACCGGAGAAGTCCCGCCGCCTTAGGAAGTGAACGCCAACAACCTTCACCATGAACTTTTATATAACCAATTAATCTATCATCTTCTTCCTTTGTCCATGCTCCTTTGTTTGTATGAGATTTCTCACAACATGGGGACCTCCCCATTTTTCACTATTTTTTTTTTAAATTAAGTGATGAATTTATTTATTTTTTTTACTTAAAATTTTATAATTGGTGGAGAAAAAGAAAGGAATTTTTTTAAAGCTATTATAGGAATACTTTTTTGTTATTTTAGTTGGATATCTTTTTTTTTTTATGATGATGAATAAAGTTTTGAAAAAGAGCTAATTTTGAGAGTTGGGTAAGGCAACAAAGATGACCCCTTTTGAGGATTTGAATGGGGATTTTATAGGGGGTTGAAATGGACAAAGATAAAGAAAGAGCTTCTAGATGTGAGTTGGTGAGATTGGTTTAAAGGAGAGTGACTTGTGGGGTTACTCTTTTTTAAAAAACAAATTCTTAGGTGAGAATGTTTGTCAAATAGATTATCTCTAATTGAACTGGTCTATTATATGTTTTTTTGGAATATTGTTAGTAGGTATAAAGAATGATGTTAGTAGACATTTAAGATATCAAAAGTAGGCATTAAGATTACAATAAGTAAGCATTAAAGATAATGTAAGCAGAAATTAAGAAAATGATAAATTTGCATTATTCTTTACTGGGTTGGGCTTAATATACGTCTTTCAAAAAGACGGTCTCAAAAAACTAATTGTTTACATGATAATGATAATATCATTGTCATGATAAAAAAAATAATTAAGTCAAAAATAATGAGTAAAAAGGGTGATCAAGTAGGATTAACCTATTGTTAGGTGTAAAGTAAGATTACACATTATTAATATCTTTATTATTTAATTATACTCTAACATTAATATAGATAAAAGAATTAAAGAAATTAGGGTACTAGGTTTTCAAAGAGTGGAGACAATATATAAGATTTCTATTGCCTTTATCTATGTCTAATAGCTTTTGAACCACTTTTTGATTAAGAATAACTGAATAAGAGTATAGTTAGGTTAGGTCCTCAAAATCTTCACCTATAAATCTCACTAAACAATCAAGAAACCAGCAAGAATACCAGAAAACATGTTACTAAGAGTATTTTATTATTTGTAGTTGGAACTAACACCATTTTGGGCTAGTGGGGATATACCCTAATTTTATTTTATTTTTTTTATAGTATATTAGGATTATTGTCTTACATCAATATATTAAATAGTATACATACTCTTTTTAGTATTTTTTGTAATTTTTTATTTTTTTAAAATTACATGCAAAACTATACACCCTCCATTTCAGTTTACTTGTCTCATTTTCTTTTTTGGCAATTTCATACTACTTGTCCCATTTTCATTTTTGGCTAACCTTTTCTTACCTATAAATACCCCCACTTTTCCAATTACCAATACTCCACTACCACCTTTAAATTAATTTAGTCAATTAAAATACCCAACTACCACCTTTTTAATGAACCCCATCAAATCCTTAAAATCCGTGAAAAGTCAAATGAGACTAGTCAAATGAAATGGAGGAACTAGGGAGTATTACTTTACATGATTGAATATTAGAGGCAAACACCCCTCATTGTTTGGATGAATCATGGTTAATTAAAGCTCACATTAAAATGGATTCTTCTAGGTAATTTTTTTGTATTAAAAATTAGATGTAAATATCATTGATATATTTTAAAGACATTACATGAAATATAGAGGTATTCTTCGGTTTAACTCATTCGGATTCTGTTCAATCCAATATATACTTTTTGTCTTAAAGTGATCACTTATAACATTAACACAAATTCTTGTGAGAGACGGTCACTTTGAGAGACCATCCCTAATTTGGTGAGTCCATTACCATTTTGTAGTTTGATTAACTTTTAATGGGTTGGACCTGAAAAACATCCCTCAAAACGACGGTCTCTAAGAAGACTGGCTGTAACATTAAAGTGATCACTTATTATTTTAGAATAACTTTTGACAGTCTTAGGATGATTACTTATTAAAACGATTACACGTAATCTTAAAGTAATCAATTAAAGAAATGGACTAATTACATGGACCCGTCGCGTGATGTGATAATCTCATACAAGATGATCTGTTAAGATTTTGTTCACCGGTTAGAATATGTTTTTTAATAAGAGGTTGAGATTTCAAATCTTTAATCCCTTTAATTTATTGTTTGGCTGATAACTTAAACTTCCTCTAAGTGATACTCCTTTCAATTTACATCTATTGTCTCATTTTGATTGGGCACGAATATTAAGAGTGGAATGGAGTCCATAAAAAAGGTGGTAGTTGGGGTATTGTAAATGTGGTAGTTAGGGTATTGTAAGTAGTAAAAGTGATGGTATTTTGGTCATTACTTATGTGAACATGAGGTATTTAGGTAAAAAATCATGACTAAAAATAGTAATGAAACATCTAAAGTGACTTAACCAATAAAGAAATGAGAGAATAATTGTGAATTACAACGAGTACAAAATAAGAAGCAGGGTAAAGATAGGGTTATTTCCTCCTTCATTCTCCAACATTTTGGCTTACAAAATTGAAAGTATAACTTGTGTAAGTTTCTAACTAATCTAGTAAGACCATTCAACAAACCAATACTATATACTTTATAGTCCATAATATCCAAAAACAATGCCTTAATCATGATTTTTAAAGAAAAATAAATTAATACTCCTAGTACAGGTGGAAGGTAGTAACTTCTTCAAAATTTCTAGGTGTGTTTGTATGTCATTCTTGGCTTGCTACCTATAAACCAATCACCAAATTTCTTATTGACTTGGTCAAATTCATGATTTTTTATTGAGAAAAAAAATTTTATAGTACTCTATAAACCACTATTTTGAGTGAAGAACCAAGGCAGTTTTTATTGAACTGACAAATGGCTGAATAATAAAATAAATAAATAAATAAATATAATTTTAGAGGTGTTTGTGGACGGGCAGCGGACCGAGTATTTGCTACAAAATCTACCTGTGGGCAGAAATATTCAAATGCCTGCCCGCGTTTGCGGCCGTATTTTTTTTGTCGCTACCCACCCATTTTAAAGTGGGCAGGACTCACGGGTAGGCGGGTATTTCTTACATAAATTTCAAAATATAATACAAAATATAAAGTTAATTTTGATGATAATTAAAATACAATACATTGTCTAAAATTTTAAACAGTATTTTAAATTTTCAATCTTGCTTTGAGAAATGAGAAGTATGGTGGACGGTTCAAGCAAAGTAATGAAGTACTCTAGGCTCCTAGTTAGGAATTTCCTTTATATAAGTGATACTAATACTAATAAATTTGGGCCCAAAGACCAAAGTCCAAATTTCAAACACAAGAATTTAGACTACTAATTAGCATTACTTAATATAATTAATTATTAAAAAAACTAGTATATTAAACTAGGCGGGTGGGCGGGTGTACCCGCAGGTATTTTTCTAGTGTCGCTACCTGCCCATTTATTTTGGTTAGATTCAAGTCGAAACAGTAACTATTATTAATGAAATGATCTTATTTGATATATATTTCTCCATGTATAATGTGAAATGTCGTCAAGTGGAAAATTATTAGATTTGTCTTGATGTATGTTGATGTAATATAGACTTTTTATAGTTTTTTATCATATGAATTGAAATTAAACATTTTAAAGATTAAAATTATACATTGAATAACATGGAAAATAACAGTGTAGCAACTATTAAGAGTCAGAATTAAGTTTTTTTTTATTTGATTGTGGATGGATCATAAAATGTAAGTGGGAAGTTAGAAAGAGAGGAGGGAGAGGGTTTCTAGAAGAGGGTTGGAGGAGTTGGGTAAAAAGAAGGCATACTACAAAGTAGAATAATGATAGCTACTTAACTTTGATGACAAAAGCAAACAACTAAAAGGCTAAAAACTAAAAACTATTATGAGTGTTTGGAGATTAGTCTTTCCTTCTCATTTCCTTTTATTGTGTGGACATTAGCTTCACCTTCCACTTCCATTATTTGTTTGTTTTAATAGCTTAACTTTTCTTCCCTCTCTTTTTTCTTCTTTCCCATCTTTGTGGTGCAAGTTCACAATGTAGGTAGGGTTAACGTCTTAAAAGTATAGTCGTTCTGTCATGTATAATTTGCATTAAAGAAAAATTATTATTTTTGAAAAAAATGGTGAATAATGATACTAAATGAAGAAAGAGAACAAATTATATGAATACAATTAAAAGAATATTAAAATATATGGAAAAGATTAAAAAAGGTGATAGATTATAATACGAAAAAAAATTATGTTAATTAAATAAGATGAATTAAAAATATTACTTCTATAACAGAGGGAGTATAAGATAGAGAAATGAGATTGATTGACTTTTTTTTTTGTCATACTCTGATTCTATATCTATCTTCCAAATTAAAGGATGGTAGTAAACTAGTAGCAACTAAGTAGACACATTATTCTCTTCTTTTTCTTTTTAAAATTAATGTTTCTTAAAATAATACTCAAATGCCCAAAATATAAATTTTTTTTAATTTTTATCCACTTAGTATTTATAATTTTTAAATGCTTAACAATAATAGCAGTTGTTGACTAATGATGATTGTGGTTTAAGACTCTATTGAACTTGCTTCAAATCCGCTACTAATTTTAAGGTCTAGGTCTAATTGTTTTCGACTCAATGTATTTTTTTTTTTTTTTGAATATCAACACGAGGCTAAACATTTATTAAGGCACAGAATCAGAAATTACAAGATCGGAAATCCAAGTTGGACCTCCATCCCTCCACACATTATTACAAAGACTAGCCTTAGCCCATCTCGCAAGACGGTGCGCAACACAATTAGCCTCACGGAAACAAAAACGAAAACTACAATCATCAAAAGTGGAAGCCAAAAGCTTCGTATTATCAACAATCACTTGGGTATGAAAACCCCTAGAAGTAACACCTTGGAGGGCCTTCACAATAGTATGGGAATCACCTTCAATAGACACTTTGGCCCAATGATGCTCAGCCGCCAATTGCACGGCCCACAGGAAGGCACAAGCTTCAGCCCTTTCAACTGATACCGAAGGCCAAACTGATTTAGAAGCCGACATCAAAACACGCCCATTATGATCTCTAGCCACTACACCTATCCCAAAGAAATCATCGTTCACCTTAAAAGCAGCGTCGACGTTAAGTTTAATGACGTCCGAATCCGGAGGGGCCCACTTCTCCTTATCCCTATCACTCTTAACGATAGAAACACGAGCGTTCGCCTTCCAATACTCATGAAGTAAATCACCCGCACGCTTAAAACATAAATCGGGAGACCCAACAATATTCTCAAAATAGAATTCGTTCCTAGAGCACCAAAGTTGCCAAGCACATATACAAGCAAGCTCAACATCCTTTTTGGGCTTAGTTTCCAGCAGCAGGCCCAAATATTCCTTGAAATCAGCACATTGGTCAAAGGAAGGAAAATCAGCAAAATGGGCCCAAACTTGTCTGGCCCAAAAACACTCAAACAACACATGATTTCCTGATTCAGGCGCCCCACAACGTTTGCATCGGCCCCCATCATTAATAGAAAGGACCCCTTTACGACTAAGATTTAGCCCATGAGGAATAATGTCCCAAGCCGCCCGCCAAGAAAAAATTTTCGCCTTTGGATGAATATTAAGATTCCAAAGCTTGTTCCAAACAACATCATGGCCAACCGAGCAACTACCACGATCATGAGACCGAAGGCCTAATAAGTAAGCATCACGGACTTTGAAAACACCATCCTTGCTAAAAGCCCAAACCCTTTCATCCTTGGCATCAAAAGGCCCAAAAGGAATACTAGAAATTCTTTCAACATCCACCGGAAGAAATAAATTTTTCAATAAAGCCGAATTCCAAGAACCACTAGTACGGTCAATCAAGAGGCTAACACGAGCATTACCATCCGAAAAACGAGGGGGTGAAATAATTTTACCCGAGCCAAAATCTCCTAACCAAGCATCTTTCCAAATCCGAACCCCATGGCCACTACCTATACGCCACCTAACGCCAAGATTGAGAAGAGACCGAGCCCCCCATAAGCTTCGCCAAGCATAGCTTGGATTAGGACCAACTGGCGAATCCCAAAAAGAACTAGATGGAAAATACCGAGCCTTCAAACACCGGGCAAGTAAAGAGTTAGGAAAGCAATGGATTCTCCAAAGTTGTTTTGCAAGAAGAGCCGAATTAAAGATAGCAAGATCCCTAAAGCCCATACCTCCTTCACTTTTGGGCCTACAAAGATCCTTCCAAGCCCGCCAAGAAATACCCCGATTAGAATTAGACGACCCCCACCAAAAATTGCGGATAATCCGCTCCAAGTCTTCACAAAAAGAAATGGGTAATCTAAAGCAACTCATAGCGTAAGTTGGGATCGCTTGAGCCACGGCTTTTATTAGAACCTCTTTACCCGCCTTCGATAAAATTTTCTCTTTCCACCCCTTTAATTTCTTCCATACCCTTTCTTTAATATCGGAAAAAGAAATTTTCTTGGATCTTTTAAACATAGTAGGAAGCCCAAGATACTTGTCGTGACTATTTACTTCTTTGAAGCCTAAAACCCCAATAACACGCCTCCGAACATCATTTGGAATACGAGCACTAAAAGACACTTCGCTTTTATCCAAATTAACCATTTGGCCCGATAAAGACTCATAGTGTTTTAAAATATCCAACAAAGTCGCCGCCTCCCGCTCATTAGCCCGACAAAAAATCATGGAATCGTCGGCGAAAAAAAGATGGGAGATACAAGGAGCATTACGAGCGATAGAAATCCCATTAAGAACCCGATCATCATGAACTTTTCTAATGAGGGCACCAAGCCCCTCAGCACAGATCAAGAACAAATAAGGAGAAAGCGGGTCCCCTTGCCTTAAACCCCGTGAAGGAATAATACTATCCGAAACCTCCCCATTAATAAGAAAAGCATACTCCACTGTCGTAACACACCGCATCACCCGCTCCACAAAAATAGCCGGAAAACCCAATTGGATCAACATACAAGCAAGATAATCCCATTCTATTCGATCATATGCCTTACTCATATCGAGTTTAAGGGCCATATGACCGCGTTTCGAAGCTTGAGAATGCCGCATGAAATGGAAAATTTCGGAAGACAAAAGGATATTATCGGTAATAAGCCTCCCTGACACAAATGCGCTCTGACTTTCATCGATAATCCTTGGGAGTAAAATCTTTAACCTGTTTGCCAAAACTTTCGAAATCAGTTTATAAGAAACATTGCATAAACTGATCGGTCGCAACTGGGTCATATTGGATGGAGATTTTGTTTTAGGAATAAGAACAACATGAGTGAAGTTAATCCCTTTAGGCAAAACCCCATTATTAAGGAAATCAAGCACGACACCACAAACATCATCCCCTATGAGCTCCCAAAATTTTTTATAAAAAACAGCAGGCAAACCGTCGGGTCCCGGAGATTTTCCAGGATGCATATCCGCAAGAGCCTTCTCAATTTCATCCCTACCATAAGGTCGAATCAAATGAGCAACCATGTCATCCGTCACACGTCTCTGAATAAATCCCACCTCCTCCATAGTAATTTCCGGCCTAGACGAAGTAAAAAGATTAGAGAAGTAATCAAGAACAACCCTATGTAACCCTTCCTTTTTCCGATGTTGACGCCCCAAAGAATCCTCCAACATTTTAATCTTATTGCGCTTACGACGAAACTCGGCTTTAGCATGAAAAAAAGCCGTATTCCTATCCCCATCTCGCAAAATAAAAGGCCGACACCTTTGCCAAGCCCCGGTCTCCTCTTGAGTACGTAAAGCCCGAATCTCCTTATCCACCACCCGAATATCCTCCAAAATTCTAGTCGAAGGCGACATTTTACGTAAATCTTTAAGCTTCTTGAGCAAACCCCCTAACCTATTATGAGAAGCTTGAAAAACATCCCGATTCCAATTCTTTAAGCGAACCCCACAATCCTCCACAACCTCACTCCAATTACCTCTGAATTTGGCGTTAGAAAGCCCCCAAAAATTCCTAAGGCACGACTCAAAATCATCATGATGAAGCCATTTGGCCTCAAAACGAAACAATTTATTAGCCTCCCGAAAATTATTACGCTCCTCATCCTTGTGATCTTTTAAAGAGAGAATAATGGGTAAATGATCGGACCCATCCCAAACAAGATTTTCCGCCTTGGCCCAAGGAAATAAATTCCACCACCGAGAATTAGCCACATACCGATCCAATTTTTCCTCAATACAACCCACTACCCGTTTATTGCACCAAGTAAAAGGATGCCCAACCGCCAAAATCTCCCGCATATCATTTTTATCCAAGCAATCCCTAAAGTCGCACATATCATTAAAACTACACGCTTCACCCCCACGTTTTTCCGAGTCACCCAAGATTGCATTAAAATCTCCACCGATGAGCCACGGACCCTCCCAACCATCACCTAAACCGTTAATCATCTCCCAAGTTTGATGTTTGAGACCCCCTTCCGGCCACCCATAAACACCTGTCAAACGCCACTCCTTCCCCACCTCATCCTCCTTGACCCAACAATCAATAAAATGGGAATCCATCGATCGAACGGTAATGTCAACTTCATCTTTCCAAAAGAGAGCAAGCCCACCCGAACGCCCACATGCATCAACACAAATACTTTTATCAAAACGTAATTTTTCCTGCAGCCGCCTTATATCCTTCTTACAACTTTTAGTCTCGCAAAGAAAAAGCACCATAGGAGAAAATTTACGCACAAGGGAGAAAAGGGAATTAATTGTCGAGGACCCCCCAATTCCTCGGCAATTCCAAAAAATAGTTGTCATCATTGAGACCCAAGAGCCCAAGAAGTGGGGCCCGCCACTGTATCCGATAAAAAAGAATTCTCCACATCCAACTCCATAGGAACCACCCTTCGTTTCGCCGCACCTCCTTCTCGATCATTCACCAAATCTTCTTCCACCGCAAGCCCCCTTTTACTACGTTTGCCACCCGGTTTGACACTTAAAGAAAGATCATCCACCTTACCAACCCGTTCTCGAACAAACTTCTTCCACCGTTGAACCCTCCTTTTAGTAACCGTACCTTGAGACCCACTACTAAAATCAAAAGAAGGCACCTCACCCTCCACATTATCACTACTACCAGGCGGAATAATATGATCAAGCCCCACACACAAATCCTTACTCACTGACTCCCTCACCCCCGAATTCCCCTTACCATCACCGGACACTTCCAAAACCGGCCCCTTTGACACAACATCACCCGCATCATCTAAGCCATCGACACCATGTTCCACCCCATCATGACCCAAGACCACCTTATCCAATAAACTTGTAACCACCCGAACATCCTCCGCTTGCGACTCGTTACGTTTCTCACCCATCGAATTATCCTTTGTCACAAAAAGCCTTCGCCCACAAGATTTCACACCCCCCTTAGCATCCTCAACCGTCTCTCCCGCTAAAGGCTTCCATGGAGACGCCTTAATCCAAGGGCCATAGAGTTTGACCGGCGATCTTTCCCCGAAAACCTCCTTACAATCATTTGTACCGTGCCCGAATCTTCCACAGTAAAAACAAATCATAGGCAGTTTCTCATACTTTATGGGACAAGTGATAATATCTCCACCCCGAACTTTTATCATAATTTCCTTACGTATAGGCTTTCGAACATCCAAACCCACTCTCACCCTTATTGATTTTTCCATACCAAGAGAATCAGATTTGTCGACTTCCAGAACATCCCCAACCTTTTCGCCCATCATACGCGCATTGGTCTCATTACAACGCCCACGGAACGGGATATTATACATGCGTACCCAAATTGGTAAAGTAAAGAACTCAAGATCCGCCGGTTTAATCGCATCGTCCAAATTTGCCAAAAGAAGAGCAACTCGATCAAAATGCCAAGGTTGTCCTTGGACAACCCGTTCTTTATCTTTCCAATGATAAAATTGGAATTGGAATAAGTTTCGCCCGATCATCGTTACGTCCACCCCGTATTGAGTAACCCATACATTCTTGATCGTTGTCATAAATGCCGTCGGATTAAGAACTCGATCAGACCATAAACGCCCCACCATTCCCAACGCAAGACGGTCCTCCTCCTCCTTGTTGCCATCTTCAACCCATTCATACACATCATCACGCCCAGTATTATCGTTACTATGCAAAGAATTACAATCTTGCCCATCAAAACTCTGCCCTCTAACATTACCACCAACCTCCTGATGAGAAAGAGAATTCTCATGTGTATCTTGTCTTGTAACTGACATTGTATCCAAGGCAAACAAACACCACTACACGCACACCCACAAACGGAAACAACCCAGACAGAACAAGAGAAAGAAAGACGAAAAGGAGAACAGGAGATCACCGCCGGAAGAACACCGGAGAAAACCCCCTAAAGAGGAAGAAAACTAGTATAGAAACTAGAGAGGACCCTAACCCGAAGAGAGAGAAGGGAGTACAAACCCGATTGTACACTACATCTGACTCAATGTATTAAGTGTTCTAAAAAACATTTCAAGACTCTATTAAAATAGTTTCGGACTCACTCCTAATTTTAAGATCTAGGTCTAGTTGTTTGAGACCTAATCTATAAATAAGTGTTCTAAATACATTTTTAAGACTATTAATATCACTCTATACCCACTCTAAAAGAATTTTCAAAACTACCTATAAAAATTAATAATTTGTCAGAAGTTACCTAGAATAAATTTATAAATACCACCTATAAAAATTGTTTTTATTTCCATCTTGTACCTAAATATTTTTTTTTCAAAAACTACCAACAATTTTAATCTTTGTCATGCACTACCTACGTCCAACTAAATGGATTTTTGAAAATTGACTTTGATGGAATGAGATAAAATAGTCTCTTTTTGTGTGTTATGATACACATGTGACATGACTTCTACTTCTATATATTCGTACTAACAAAAAGCTAGATATTTTCTATTAGTAGTAGGTAGTGTTTAAACAAAAAAAATTTATCTTCAAAAAAATAAAAAAAAAAACAAAAAAAAAATTTAATGTTCAAGGTAGTTTTTTTAAAAAAGTTATATTCACTTCGTCCCTATGATTTTGCATCTATTAGATATTGAGTGATATTTAGTGGGAGATGAAATTTGATTGGAGAATAAGACAAAAAATAAGTAGATGATAGGAATTAGTGGTTAAGATGGAAAGATAAAATAAGTTTGTGGATGATATTTGAAGAAAGTAAGTGGGGTCATTGTTAAAAATAAAAAGATGCAAAATGAGTGAGACAAACTAAAAAGGAAATAGGTGCAAATTGAGAGAGACAGAGGAAGTATTTATAAGTAGTTTTTGATGAATACATTTGTTATTTTATTAGTTTTGGACAAAGTCATTTTTATAGATAGTTTTAACAAATTTTCCTAACTTTTATTATTAATAAGAACTAAATTTCGGAAAAAAAAAAATAGTCAATGTAATTTTTAATAACGTTTTTCTAATAATAAGAACTACATCAAAAAAATTCTAAAATATATTGCCCCTAGCTATAATGTTTTATTACCTTAGCCTTTAATTTCCCCCACCTTGGTTATTTGAAAACTACTTGTTCCTATGTTCCCCAACCCTCCACCTAAAATATTGGTATAATCTACTATTCTCTTAACTACCTTACACTCAACTTGATAATGTTTCAAGTGTATTATTTTCTCTTTTCACATACATATTGAGTGCCAAAAGGAACAACCAAGCAAGTTGGCAACTAGGGGTTAAGCATGAATAAAAACTACTCTTTTCCGTTACTTTTTGTTTGTGCGCTTTGAATTTTTTTTTTTTTTTTTACTTTATAAGAGAGAAATTTAAATTTAATTTTTGAAGTATTCATTGAATACATAACATATTCATATGGGATCGTGTTAGATTTTTTTTGAAGCAAAGAATTTTAATATATAAATTTTTCAATTTTTATTATGCGTACTGTACGTGAGATATTAAGACTCAAAATTTGCGTTGAAGTACGTATAAAAAATAAAGTAGACAAAAAAAACGAAAGGAATAATTAAAATCATAGATTTAATAATTAAAAATTCTACTTCAATATATAACATAAAAAATATGTTGGACTTATTGCATTTATTACGTTATCGAACAAAGTCCTCGGAAATAATATAGATATAGAAATTTTATTTTATTAAATTAAGTAAAAACATATTCATATTCACTTATTCCACAATTCAATCCAAGTAGACAGTGCCGTTCCTGGCATTTTGTGGGCCCTAGGAAATTTGAAAGAAACGGACCCTCTTTATTGAGGGTCGATTTTGAACTTTAACGAGTATTTGGAAAAATAACAGAGATGGACCCTATAGATTATAATTAGCATTAAAATCATAGACGTGTCATATAATTCTTAAATGATAAAAAAACTATTCATAAATTGTAAATTTTTAAATGTCTATCTAATTAACTAACATTTTCTAATTTTAGGGCCCTTTTTAACTCTGTGCCATAGACAGATGCCTACTTTGCCTATGACCAGGAATAGCCCTACAAGTAGAGCAACTTGAAAACTTCATTGATTAACTAACTAATAGAAAAGGGCATTTTCTATCCAAAAGTAGCTTTCACTATTAAGATATTGAAAAAGATATCAAATGTGTCTATCAATTCCTCAATATGTAGAAGATGGACGTATATACTTGATGTAGTTTTTTATAATTGTTACGTAGCAATTATTGTTTATAACTGATATTATTTAACAAATATGTCTCAATGTACAGTGTAAAACACAGTCAAGTTAGATTTTATTTTATTTGTCTTAGTATATATTTTCATAATATTAACTTTTTAAAATTTTTTATCATATTAAATTAAAATTTTAAAAGAATTTAATTAAGGATTGGCTAATGCAAAAAACAGAATATTAGTAACTATGAAAGACTATGATGGATAGGATGAAAAACCAGGAGTTCAGGGAAAAGTTAGGGGTTGCACCTCTCTCCGCAAAGATGCGAGAGAACAGGCTGAGATGGTTTGGGCATGTGCAGAGAAAGACACAAAATGCCCCAGTAAAAAGGATCGAATGCATCATAGTGGAGGGCAAGAGAAGCCGAGGAAGACCAACGAGAACGTGGAAGGAACAAATTAAAAGTGACATGCAGGAACTCCACCTCTCCAAGGACCTGACCAGGGATAGGGGTAGGTGGCGGCGCCTTATCCATGTCCTAGATAACTAAGCCCGACCCTTTTATCTTTTCGTTTGTTGATGCTTACTACCTTTTTATAGCTCTTTTTCTTCTTTACTGCTACCTTCTGTTTGATATTTGTACGTAATCTACTAATGATATTTGTAAGTTGCAGGTTTCGCTCTCGTTGAAGATCTTTCACGGGCCGGAGGACTCTTTGACGCACTTTCCTCCAAGGGTTCCTATCTTTAAAGACCCTTCCTGAGCCGGGGGACTCTTTTAACCGCCCTCTCCTTATGGGTATGAGACGCCGTCTATCTTCCCTCCCCAGACAGGGTCGTATCTGGCCTAGGGCGGGTGGGGCAAAGGCCCAGGGCCCCATATTTTAAAAATTATGTAGCTTTTTTTTTACAACTAAAAATTATGTAGCTTTAATATCTCTAAATTAAAACATTAAAAAAATTTAAAAATAAGAATGCCATAGTAGAAATGGGATATTAATAACAAAGATAATAAATATAGCTAATATATGCAATCAATCAAAAAGATTTACACCACTCTTCTTCCAAACCTAAATAAAAACTTTTGCATTTCCTAATTCCTATGATGGTTTCAAGAAAAAATGGAAAAGTCTTCAAATACTCTTTACAATTTCAAGAAAAAAAGAGGAAAATTTCCATATTTATTCGGATAATAAGGGAATTTAAAATATATTTAAAACTAATTAGAAAATTGGGATGAATTGGAGCATTCTAGAGCTTCAAGTTTTTTTCTCTCGTTCTTTTCTACCTAAAGCTTTATATTCAAATGGTGGGTTTCCTCTACATAAGGGCCTCTATTTTTTATTTTCTATATAGGCCCATATTTTCAATCTCGCCCTAGGCCACCGAAAGTTTAGGAACGGGCCTGTCCCCATACCCTGGACATAGATTGTCTATGAACAGGATACACTGGGTATGATGATGATGATGATGATGATGACAAATAATGTTCTTCCCAAGTGTGATAAGAGATTATAAGTGTCAAAGAACCAACCCAAACAAAAATTTAAGCTGATGGTTGAGGCCCCAAGATATATTATATACTCTAATACACCCCCTCACACAAGACTCCTTTGGGCTTGAAGTGTGGATGCGACACAGGCCCTCCTCATTCCTGCTGGTGCAGAATATTTCACTTTAAAAGAAGGGTGGTTGAAATTCGAACCTGTGACCTCTTGTTTCACTGGCTTCTGATACCATTTCAAGGAACCAACTCAACCAAAATCTTAAGCAGATTGTTGAGGCTCCAGGGTATGTTATATAATTTTGTCTGTCAGCCCGTTCAGTACCACGTCCAATGATTGTCCCGGTCCGAGTATCCTGCACAACACAACCAGTAGCAGTCATAAGAATAGTACAATTTAGCTCCTTAGTCAGTTGACTAACAGATACTAATTTGTGAGACAAACTAGGAATTAACAAGCAATTTTTAAGGCGAAGAGATGGAGAAACATTAATAGCACCAGCACTTAGGACCCGGACATACTCCCCATTGGCTGTTTGGATATGGGAACGGTTTGTAGGTTTGTGGTTTACAAATCAGCTGGGTCGAAGGTCATGGTGTCGGTGGCCCCACAGTCAAAAATCCATGGAGTATTGGATGGTTGCAATTTATGTTTAGAGGATAAAAGAGATTGACCCAAAAAATCAAAATTGTACTTTTCTGATTTGGGCCCAATTTCTTCAAGCTGGCCGTTTCTTTTGGGCATTTAAGAGAGGTAGGGCCGGTTTCTTTTAGGGTTTTGAGGGGAGTAGGTTTAGGGTTTGTGAGTGCTTCCCTATAAAAGATTATTTTAGGAAAGTTTATTGTGGGTTCATCCCAACCTGCCGGTTTCTCTCTCCTTTCTCTCTCCCCTTCAACATTTATGGGTTGAGTTTTATGTTTTTTTGTGGGTTCTTTGTGGTTTCTGTCCCCTTGTGCTTGGTTTGTCTCACCTCTAATGTGG